>CM056719.1:145888212-146128106 GCA_029844215.1 Przewalskia tangutica
GTGAATTACCTGATCTTAGTAGTCTACATTCATAACCTAGGTGAAATCTCTAGTCCTATAATCCATCAAACTTCTAAATAAGGAATTGACAAGTAAACACCATCTCAAATGATGTAACAATTAAGGAATCAAGGCTAAACCACATCACGCAATACAATGAAAACAACAACCGAATCGGAGATATGAGTGGGTGTAATATGAATGTGTATGTGATGCAATGCAATACATTGGCCAATGTAACTCCTCATGTACATACATACTTCGGATTTTCCATCGTCATCCTGATCATGACCCATGGGGACCCACGGTCCATGCATAACCGCTCTGCGTCACCATCCTAGAGGCGACTCTTCTCTGAACACCTGCTAGCCATCCCAGATCACTCGGCGATAAAATGGCTCAATCAATATGTAACAAGTATCAACATTATTTCTTTCTCATTTATCACCATCACGTCGACCATGATAATATCAATATTTCATGAAAATGAGTATGAATGCAATGCGATGCAACGACAATACCGAGTGTATCATAATGGATCTCCAACCGCAATACATGGACACATATCACATCATCAAGATTATCATATTAACTATTTCTCTCTTCATGAACATTCCAAGATAAGTGAGATAATTACATCATAAATATGAGATACATTATCTCAAGTCCGAGAACTACAAGAGGAAACTCTTTCCTCTTCCGAGCACTTGATCATTAATTTTGTACAACCAAATATTGCTTGAAACTGGTATCATAAAAGAAATTATAGTTAGACACTACTGGTATCATGGAATAAATAGTAATTAAATGGACATTTAAAAGACAATACAATTTATAAATGATGAAAAGTAAGTTCTAAATTTTAGTATTTTAAACATCTTCTTCAGGAAAAATACAATTCACATTAGAATATTTATCATTAAAGTTGCGACAGTAATAATAATATATCAATGTGGTTATAGTAGACAGTGTTCTACACAATTTGTATCAATTTGCCTTATAATGATACATAATAAAAGTTTTCAAGATGATTTGACGTGCGACAGGTGCATGGAATAATGACCTTCATACCACAAAATAACATTTATATCATTTGTTATTCAATCTCTGCAGAAGGTGTGTTGTGGTATTTCTTCATTCACTTCAGGGAATGAAACCTGGTCATTTAGATGTGCTTTATACATAATTTTTAATAGCTCATTATTTCACTCAATCACAATAAAGCACCGCTTCAATATATTTCTCAAACATTTTTTTCGCTTGTCAAAAATCATACCAATACTTCTAGACCAACAAAATACATATAAAATCATTTCTTAGTAGTACATCCCAACACTTTAAGAAAATTGCAGCAAATTAAATATAAATATTTCTTTCGTTATTTTGCCACCTTATATAACTAAAACTAAAGCTTGCAAGAAAATAAGAAAATCTTTACATGCATTATAAACTCATAGCAGATTTTGGGGAGTAAAAGAAGTAAATTTCAAAGTTGAATCCTTTTGAAAGTAAAATTTAAAACTTTACTACTTGGAGAGTAAAGTTCAAGGTTTACCACTCCGGGAGTAAATTCAAAATTCTACTACTTCGGGGGCAAGGTTCAAAATTCTACTACATCGGGAGTAAAGTTCAAAATTCTACTAATACGAGAGTAAATTTAAGAGTTCTACTACTTTGGGGCTTACTGCTTTCAAAGTTCTACTACTTCCGAAGTAGAGTTCAAAGATTTATTACTTAAGAAGTAGAGTTTAAAATTTGATACTTCGAGAGTAGATTTCTGAGTTTGCTACTTCGGGAGCAGAATTCTGAGTTTACTACTTCAGGAGTAAAGCATAAAATATTTAGAATTTGTTTTTCTCATTTATTATACCTCTTCTGGAGTTGAGTCGTGATAACTTTACAACCAAATGCATGTTCATATATATAAGTGTTACTACATATCATCACATTCACTTCAGGGGATTGATCTGTACTTATAACATTTATCAAAAGTTCTCATTTTTTCGGAATGAAATATATCTCAATGTGCCTTAAACATATCAAATAATGATAACTTAAAACTTCTTTAAGATCTTGCTACTTCAGGAGCAAATCGAGGCATACATATGATGTAGAGATTTTTTCTCTAACAAATCTTTAATTGTAATCACAATAGATCTACAGAAATATTGTCACTTCTGGTGATTATAGACATAAATAAATTTAGCCATAACGAAACTTATAAGATATTACCACTATTAGTCTATATACTGCTTTCAAACTCTACATGAATTTAATATATTTTCTAATGTGAGATTTTCAATTTATAAAATTGTTGTAGCATAAAATTTTCAAATATAATTTATAAGCAACATCAAAGCAGTGTTATCTATATAAGGTATTAGGAGTTTCAAGCAAAACAATTCTTTATGAAAATATTTGGCTACTTCATACTAATACGTTATACATATATCAACTTAACAAGTATTGATAAAAATATAAAATCAATAGTAAGCAAAAGACTTGAATTACATAACTTGTGTATTAGTCATCTCTATCACATACAGTGAAGCATTCTCGTTGATTTCCAGTAAATGACGGCTAGTACCATTAGGCATATGAAGATGTTAGTATTAATTTAAAATAAACTCCAAAATAAAATTAGAGACTCGTGTTGATAGCGTGTTATAAAATGATACAATAAAGAATATAAGGCAGAGATGTAGACAACGAAGTAGAGAGGATGATGAGACTTTCTTCTTATTTTAAGTGTATGTTAATCTACCTTCAAAAGTGAATAACATCCCAATTTATAGGATGAAACCACTCAATGCATGTTACAAATATTAAGTGGAGGTTACAAATATTAAGTGTACAAATTAATAGGTACATATAATTAGTGAATGTGTATGGACATTCATACCAATGATATGTGTTTCATAACGTATAACATATTTTATTCTTAGTTTAAAATAGAATGACTATTTATATATTTGGAATTTCTTTAAGTGTAAACCTTTTTAAAAAAATTAACAGAGGTGTGAACCTAACCATATGTATTCCACAAATTAGAGAAAATGGAAACAGACAAATGATGAGCCAATCTGAAATATAAACTATAATTTTGTATGGAAAATGTAAAAGAAATATAACTTAAAATCTTGTCAGAAGTGGGATTTGAACCCACGCCCTCTTACGAAGACCAGAACTTGAGTCTGGCGCCTTAGACCGCTCGGCCATCCTGACTTGATATACTTCTTAATTCTCTACTCTTTCTTATTTCTAGTAAGTTAGTGTTCCATTATTACAAACTAGAATAAGATTTTTGAATCATCAAGGAATTTATAATTATTTCAAGTTACTCTCACTTTTAGCTTATTAAAAACTTAACCATCCTTTGAATAAGATTTTTGTAAACATTGTTTACTAATATTAAACATCATTGTTAGGGAATAGGCACTAGCCTTAGGCACAATGATTTAGTGGTAAAAGAATAATACCTTGTCCAGAGGCGGATTCAGGTTTTGAACTCTATGAATTCAACTTTAAGATTCTTGATTTAAATCTGTTGTATTTGAAAAGTTATGAGTTCATATCTACTCTTTATTGCAATTTTAATAAAAAAAATACATATAAATTTATATCTATGTCGAAAATTAGGGATTCAATTGAACCTCCACCTTTCATGCTACATCCGCCACTGACCTTGTCACGGTATAAATCCGGGTTTAATTCCCGAATTTTGCATGTTTTTAAAATGTAACACACTATCCACCCCATGCATTGAAATTTTAACCAATATTTAGCTTTTGCATAGTTTCTACCTTTCTATAACAAAAGATACAATAGTAGAAATCAGATAGGGCAGAGGACAAAAAACACAAAAGTGGTGATAATAACTAGGTGAAGAGCAATACTAATAATTAAGTGGGATTTATGTGTGTTTTGGCCTTGTAGTTGCCGCCTGCTAAAAATGAACCATCTCTATGACGACAGCCCCAAAGCTCCAACAACTACCAAAGGAAAAAAAATAAGTTTCAAATCGTTGAGCATAAATTCTTAAAATTCTATGAATACAAATATTCATAATACTAATTACGTCTCAGTTTCAAATAAGTTATTCATTTTTATTGTGAATTTTATCATAAATTAGCTAGTTTTACGTTAATTATTCTCTTGGTCTATTTTCTTGTCACTATATTAAAAATAGACATTTAAAACAAACTACAATAAATGTATGAAAACTTTAATATATAGGGGTATTAACTTCTTGTTTCTTTCTACATTCAAAGAAGGATTTGTTTTTATTTGAACTAAATTTGACAACTTTAGAACAATATACATAATCTTTTTCATAAGCCTGACGTAGAACTCCACATCAAAAGCTAGTAGGTACTAGGTACAATATTTTTTAGTTTGTTTTTAAAAAAAGATATTTTAATTAATTCTTCAGTTGGCTTTTGAAAGAATCGCTATAGGGTTAGGTGAGATGAATATTTGACTGAAAAATAGCTTCTACCAACAAAAGAAAATATATTTTTTATTTTAGTACTATTTATTTTGTTGAAGGTCAAATAGGGGGTTTGACCATGGTTAATGTAAAAGAGATGGGGAAAGTTGATGTCTAAGGGGCTTAGGAGAGTAGTGGGGATGCGGTCGGTATGTGGGACAAGACGACCAGTTGCATTCGGGAGGTAGCTAGAGAAGTGCTAGGGATCTCGCGGGGTAATCGTGGTGGGCATCGAGGGGACTGGTGGTGGAATGGTACAGTTTAAGAGAAGGTGGAAGCGAAGAAAACGGTGTATGCAAAATTGGTAGAAAGCAAGGATGAGGTGGAAAAATGGACGATTAGGGAACTGTATAAGATGGCGGGGAAGGAGGCAAAGCTAGCGATTCTGGCAAAGCAGCGGTTTTGAGCCTATATGAAATTAGAAGAGAAAGTGGGGATAAGAAGTTGTACAAACTAGTCAAGGAAAGAGAGATGAGGGCTCGTGACTTGGATCACGTGAGGTGCATCAAGGACAAGGACGTAAAATACTGAAGGACGCGCATATTAGGCGGAGGTGGCAGTCTTACTTCCATAAACTCTTGAACGAAAAAGGAGATGGAGACATTGTGTTGGGAGATCTGGAACATTCGGGTAGGTATAGGGATTTTGGGTATTGTAGAAGCATTAAGGTTGAGGAGGTTAAGGGTGATGTTCGCATGATGCACAGGGGACGAGCCACCGAGCCTGATAAGATCCTAGTTGAATTTTGAAAAAGCACAGGCAGGGCAGGTTCGGAGTGACTAACTGAGTTATTTAACGTCATTTTTAAGACGACAAGAATGCCCGAAGAATGGAGGTAGAGTACAATGATTCCCTTGTACAAAATCAAAGGTGATATCCAGAGTTGCAACAACTATTTGGGTATCAAGCTACACACTATGAAGTTTAGGAAAAGGTCGTGGAGATGAGGGTGAGGAGAGATGTGTCTATTTTTGAGAACCAGTTTGGTTTCATGTAAGGGCGTTCGACTACTGAAGTCATTCATCTTATTAGGAGGTTATTGGAGCAGTATAGGGAGAGGAAGAGAGACATACATATGATTTCCATCGACCTCGAGAAGACATACGACAAAGTCCCTAAGGAGGTTCTATGAAGATGTTTGGAGGTTAGAGGTGTACCTATGACATATACTATGGCGATCAAGGATATGTATGATGGAGCCAAGACTAGGGTACGAACAGTAGGAGGAGACTCGGAGCACTTCCCAGTGATGATGGAGTTGCACCAGTGATCAACTCTTAGCCCATTCCTATTTGTCGTGGTGATAGATGGACTGACATGACAAATCTATTGAGAGGTGTCATGATGTATGTTATTCGCAGACGACATAGTCCTAATTGATGAGACTCACAGCGGAGTGAACGCCAAACTGAAGGTTTGAAGACATACTTTGTAGTCTAAAGGGTTCAGCTTGAGTAGGACCAAGACTGAATATTTGGAGTGCAAGTTCAGCAACGGGAGCGACCCTGAGACATGCATGAAGGTGAGGCTTAGTACGTGTCATTCGAAGAAAGGAAGCAGTACCTCGTACATTATCCAAGGGAATAGAGAGTTTGATGACGATGTAACACATCGTATTGGGGTTGTGTGGATGAAATGGAGGCTCGCTCTGGAGTCTTGTGCGATAAAAAAGTGACACCAAAACTTAAAGGCAAGTTCTATAGGGTGGTGGTTAAACCGACTATGTTGTATGATACGGAGTATTTGTCAGTCAAGACTTCGCATATCCAAAAGATTAGAGTTGTGGAGATAAGGATGCTAAGATGGATGTGTGGGCATACAATGAGAGATAGTATTAGAAATGATGATATCCGGGACAAAGTGAGAGTGGCCACGGTGGAGGATAAAATGCGGGAAGTGAGGTTGAGATAGTTCGATAATATGCAGAGGAGAGACACATATGTCTCAATGCGGAGGTGTGAGAGGTTGGCTATGGAAATGTTCAGGAGAGGTAGAGGTAGGTCGAAGAAGTACTGGGGAGAGGTGATTAGACGGAATATGACGCATGTGCAACTTACTGAGAACATGACCTTAGATAGGGGATTGTGGAGGACACAGATTAGGGTAGTAGGTAGTCGAGTGTAGTTCTACTTACGCTTACAAAATAATAGTTGTAGTGTTATTACTATAGTCCCGATTAACCTATTACACTTATAGGCGCAGTAACACTTTATAGTCTCCTATAGTTTGAGTTTTGCTGCTATGTGTTCTTTAGTATACTTTGTTTATCTTATTTATCTGCGTTAGTTATTGCTTCATTTCGTCATAATGCGCTACCATAACGTATTCGATTTTGTTATCAGCATGTTTATACTTCTTTTATTTTTTATCTGGGTCTGACCGTTTCTCTTGCTTTGCTTTATTTGTTTTGCTTGTGATTATGTTTTATCTTGAGTCGAGGGTCTCTCGGAAACATCCGCTCTACCTACCAATTTAGAGGTAAGGTCTGCGTACATTTTACCCTCCCCAGACCTCACGTTGTGAAATTTCACTGAATATGTTGTTGTTGTTATTGGCGGTGTCAAACGTCAAAGTTAACAACCTAACTTGGTTGTTGGATTCTTGAATTCCATCCCACTACCTAATATTTCTCCGATTTTCTCTACTTGAATCTTTTCTCCTTTTTATCTTTTTTTTCAATTTTGGCAGCCATAATTCACTTAGAGAATATGACATTCTACAACCTCTTTAATACGAAAAGGAAAGTAAAAAATGGGGAGACAAACGATAGATGCACCAAATATTCGAGGTAGATTTAGTTCGACAATGATTTAGAAGGTATTTACTTTTAAATCATCGTCCACAAAATTCTTATATAAAAGAAAATATAGAAGTAGAAAACTAAAAAAAAAGGATATTCCTTATCAAATGTCTCCTTCATTATAGTTCATGAAAGCTTTTCAAAAACATCCTTTCATGTCATCATCGCCTTCCCGAAGTAAGGTTTGCGTACACTCTATTCTTTTCAAACCTCATATGGTGAGATTATACCGAATATGTTATTGTTGTAGTAGCTTTCATGTCATCACCTTCGCTAAGTAGGCTCTATCAAACTTCTCAAGTGTTAAAAAAATTCATTAACTTCTTTAAAATAAACTTTTTTTTTAAGTATATATATGTCCTAGAGACAATATGTATTAGGACACAATGTACTTTATACACATTCATATTTCTATTAATGATGATTAATATTATGAATTTTGCATTTGTTGAATTATTAGTTGATTGTTTATAATATTCTATAAATGCATCCCTAGAGTTTACGTGTTTATTAATGATGTGAGAATTAATGTTATAACGTAACTCTTGAATTACCTCGACTAATGATCATCGAAATTGGGATATCGATGATATGTGATACGTCGACATGTGGTCTGCATCATATCCTTAGGGGATGTAGCATGTCTCACTTGCTACGAGTTATGGCAACTCGTGATAGACAAATAGATACTTGTTGATGTATTGGTATACCCTGCTGATGCACTATTTGTTATGTGTCTATAATGTCATCGGCATGTGGGAGATAGAAGTCCTTAGACTTGAGGTCAATATCACCTTGTTTACGGAGTAATGTACTTTGATCCTGTCCTAAGCTCAAATGTCTAATAGGTTGAGGCGACTTGTTTTGGAGTGCATTCTGAAGTTGATTAAAGAGGTATGTGAGCGAAAGAATTCATTCTTTGAATATATATTAGTGAACACTAAGATACTCGTATGGTATTAGATTGACTCGTCATTGACCACGATGGGCGTATACGTGATATGGTCTGTTGTCAACTAATATAGATGAGTTATAATAATCAAGTCATTTGGATAGACAGCTGCACTTAAGCGATTAAGTGTGTCGTGAATGAAAGGATTGTATCTTCCCATATAGAGGTTCAGTTCACATATTTTGTGTAGCTAAACTTTACATATTGGGTTCTTCTTCCGGCGCAGTCTAGGAGTTCCGTGAGGATCCTAATGTAATTAGTGATGATATGTAAAGGCCTGAAGGGTAACACTAAATCAAATATTCCGTCGATTGAAGGATGTAATTAGAAAGAGGCACCTATATGTTCGGTTGATGACCAGGATATTAAATGGGAAAATGGACAGAAAATAGGATGGGACCGCGGTGCCTTGATTCAGGACCGCGGTGCCAGGAACACGTGCCACCACCGCGGTGCTGGCGATCGAATTTGCTCGATTCGTTTCTCTGGTGCGATCTCATGAAACCGCCGAGCTCTTATTTTATCCTATAAATATGAGGCTCTTCTTCTCATTTAAACACACTAAACCTAAGAGAGGTCAACCTCTTCTAAAGCTCTGTCAGAATCCCTAGCATTCCTGACTTAGCAAATTACATCACAGTTCTCTGAACTTACAAATCGTGGGACGTTTGCGTGTGCACCCTCGGACTACACAGAACACAAAGATTCAACTGCTTGGCTGATTTCTACAACAATATAAGTCTTCAATCGAAGTTTTACATATTGCTTTGTATTTGTATTTTTCATTGCATATTATACTGCAGTTCGACCGTCGTCGGGTTTGAAACATAAATTTTCAAATTCCGCTGCGTGTACGAATCCGATGTAAACACCTTCATTTTTATGATTAAAATTTGGACGATTAACATTATGTCACTTGACTCGAAACAAAAAAAAAACAAATAAAGAATTGCTCTCTTCCCCTCCATCAAACATCACAAGAAAGTTGACCATACAAGATTAATTACTTAATGATTAAAAAGCAATTAACTAAGTCATTTGTATATTGTTGTAAAACAAATCTCAGTTTATAAATCAATTTCATTTGAGCTTCTCTTCCATCTTGTATATACTTCCTTTCATTACAAAATAAGAAATAAATATACGACAACAAATATAGAGAAAGAATTTGGAGAGAGTTTGTTTTTCTTGAGGTTGATATACAAAATGGATTGATTTTGAAAGAATATTGTCACGACCCGACCACGGGTCGCAACTGGTGCCCTACCTGGGCACCCTTCTAATCATACAACATAACAAACTGCGGAAGATAAATAACACTCTTTTTAAAAAAAAAAACTAAGGCCAAGCCGATAAGGCTGCCATAACATAAAAATTACCCGAAAGGGTCTACACTGTTTAACAATGTAAAAAAACAACTCTAGCGATCCATTACGGATGAATACGGACCTCAAGATTTGGACAATTACTATGGCGGGACAAGGCCCCGCGTACCACGAATATACATAACCATGACGACAAACTCGGAACATTGGAGCCGTCTCAAAATCTTTGAACCGAGATCCTAAGCTCGCGGATCCACAGCTGGTACCTAAACTGCGGACATGACGCATGGCCGAAGAAGTCGATAACAACGTGCAGAATATGGAGCGGAAAATAAAGTCTGATAAACAAATCATAAGCTGTACAAAAGAATGGCGGGCAAGTATAAAAGGGTACATGCGGATCCTACCGTGTCATTACCATCTCGTGAACTTAATCGTACCTTATTATCTTTTCCCATTTTTCAATAAAAGTTATAGTCATTTTCTTACGTCATACTTAGGAAAAATCGTCAAGTTCATTACCATATAACTTACTTATCTTTCATAACATAATCCGCCGCTTTATGGAGGGCGCGTATATCTACTCGGTCGATGCGGGACGCGATCAAGTCACACAAATATCAAAGCGTGCGTGAAATTCCTTCGCCATCGCTGCGATCTATGACATAAATCATATTCATGTGGCGCTTGTGGCATCTACCTCACCGTGGCGTACATATACAATACATATATATATACCTCGCCGTGGAATCCTCATCACTGCCAAGCGTAGGTGTAACGTATAACCGGTGACACGCGTGGCATCTACCTCATTGTCGGCGTGCGACGTATCTATATATATATATATATATATATATATATATATATATATATATATATATAACGCGCGTGCCGGAATCCTCATCGTATAAGCGTGGTCATGCGTGCCCTCGGCATCCTCATCGTAGGTGCAGATCTTCACGAGCTAGCCCATGGAATAAGAATATAACGTGCCCCGAAATCCTCGTCGTGGATACGTGTCTTCACGGGAGCTAGCCCGTGGAGTAATAGTCGTACATAGCATGGTCGCGTGCCGGAATCCCATTGTATAAGCGTGGCCATGGGTAATAAAACAAATCAGAATCTAACGCCTCGCAGTCACATGCCGGAATCGCATCGTATAAGCGTGTCGGATCGATCATAATGGAAGCATGCGGTGGAATCACATCACCGTCAGTGCGTCGAGTAAACTTACAATGAGGCGATCCTCTCCGAGAGTCACGACACGTAAACATATAATACTTGCACTCAAAGCTATCACAAGCAAACATAAGCAAGTTCATTAAACCTTTAGACTTCCATTTTATAAACTCATGGCACTTTCGTTTCACACATAAAAATTAGAATTTAACCCAAAGTACTACGCACTCTACTCCTTTAAAATGACTCTTTTTCAAATAAAACTTCCAAGATACTAATAAGCGTAGTATCAAGTCATATATACTTTTCAAGACAAGTCATGATACCTTTTAGAAATACAATTATAGGCTTAAATCACGTGACTTCTTTCTTTAAAACCTTAAGCAATTGGTACCTTTAAAACAATTTGCCCTTCTTTATTTCAAGTCATTTCTTTGCTTACATTCTTGAAGAAAACCATTCTTTTAATCTTCCATAAAGTTGTTATAACTAACTTCCCATAAAGCGTTATAACTCTTTATGTCTTAGACAATTTCATTCCTTTTATAACCAAGAGACTTATACTTTCAAATCGAATTACATAGCTTTCAAAATACTTCAAGTCTCTTAACTTTTAAGAAAACCAGTTCTTAACTTTAGAATGGCAAGAAATCAATACTTTCCAAATCAAGTATTCTATGCTTTTAAATCAATTCATTTATTCCTTTAAGAATCAAGTCCCATAACTTGAAAAATAAAGTCTTTTAACCTTTTAAGAATTTGAGGTTCATAGTCTTAAAACCTCATACGTAAATTCTTATAAATTAAGTAACATATACTTTGGTGCGTTGTGAATAAGGTATACTTATTTATAATGATCTTAATCAAGTAGCCATGATCTAGAAAATGTAATACAATTTTGCCTTATCTTAGCTTCTATGCAGATGGAGAATTCTACTTGTTTTAACTTAATTGATTGTCATTACATTTTCCTTTATTAGCTGCGGTGGCTTGTTCGATACTTATTCTCATTTGTGTAGTAACTTAGCCAAGTCAACAGCTCCAAAATACCTCTAACGACTCTTGCAACATCCCCATAAGACTTGGTAAGAACTTAGGATAACTTAGACATAACTCTTACGTAGAGTAAATCAACATACATACCTCTTAACTTCAGAGTGAAGGAATCGGAAATAATACCACATGTATATTCCATACATAGAATCATGTCAAAGAAGGAAGAGGTTCACATACCTGCCGACGATTATCGACAAATAGCAAAATGCTCCAAAGTACTTCAACCTTGATAGCTATTCCATCCTTGAGTAGAATCGATATACTTAGTCTTGACTTATAATGGCCATATCGTCCATTAAACCTCTAGCTTTGAACGTAGAATATTCTAAGTGCAAAGTCACTAAATTCTACGGAAAATCGGACATCACTTCCTTTGTTTCTACATACTTTGCCACCTTTTTCAAGGCCGAATTCAATAACCAAACACGCCACATTTAAGGCCCAACAATTCAGCTAACCAAAGGGGATTACACGCCTTAACAGGACGTGTAAAATTCTGCCCCCACAAATTAATACGAAACTAGTTCCATACTTAAAGTCATTCTTGGATAAACATATACAACAACACAAAGTCTTTTTCCAATTCTTTTTCAATCCAACTTCTTAGGCCTAACACGTTATATAGTCATAAACAACTTAACAATTATAATTCCTTCTTTATATAACATATGACGATTAAACTAATAATCCAATTGAATTGAAATCTCAAGGGGCTAAACATACTAGTTTTCGGATTAGAGTTCTAATAGCCAATACACTTATCAACTTCATAATATATATCTCATACTTGCTAATATCCATAGCTACAACAATAAGAAATCTTTAATTGCTAAAACGACAAGATTTTTACCTTTACTAGCCCTTATAAAATCCAAGATTCCAAGTCGCTCCTTAGAAATTTTTAGCTCCTTTTCTTATGTTCCAATCCGCTCCAAGCCCTCCTTAGAAGCTCTTGAAGAACTCTTCTTCAAGTTCCATCTTCAAAGTTGAAGAACACCTTAGGGTTTCGCCTTGCGACTAACGTGAAAACGCCGTTTTTCCGAAATCTTTCTATTGAGATATCCTTACAATACCCTTGGGGCCCTTGGGTTAAAGTCTTGTGAATATAGGACAACAATTACAAAATTTTGTCTTGAAGAGTGACCCAAACCCGAGAGCATGTCTTGCTAGAACAAGTGTTCTTCAAATTTTCTAAGTGTAAAATAGCCTTGTCTTGCTACTAGTATGTTTATATAATACATTGGAGGGTCTAGATTATAACACTTGTTAAGTTTGGAGGGAAGAGATCAAGCCAAGTGGCCTTTGGACTTAGTCAACTATATCAAGCTCTTTAATTAGCAAGACTTGGTCTTCTACCATGGTCAATGACCATAATACCCTTGCATAATTTCGTCCAAGACCATTGTGGGGGGGGTGTGCCACGTGTCGCCCTCCCATTCGTCCATAAAATTCTGTAACCTTCGTGGGCCCCACAAAACGTAAAATTCCTCAGGTGGGCCCCACGTGACCAATTCCATAAAAATAAATTTCCATAAGGATAATAAGTTTCATACTCTTCAAATAATGCATTTTGAGAATCTAATTCTCACCAACGAACATTTTTCCTTCCGATGTTCGGAAGATTTTTCCGTCGGAAAAACAATTCTTCCTTTCGAACCCTTTTCAAGTCTTGCGTTCCTTACTTACATTCTCTTAAACATGTCCTTGAATTACGGGGTGTAACAAATATAATTCCTTAATTATTTTCATTAATAAAAGGGTATATATATAATTTATAATTTTTCATTATAGGAAAACTCTATTTATATTCTACTCTCAAAATATATTCTAGTTGTACAAGAATCTTATAATTATGGTAAGTGTACAATGTTAATTAAAATAATATTTACACTAAATAGTCTTGCCAAAAGCTGTGATATCCACGGGCTTGTATATCGTGTATACCACAGTTTCACATAAGGTAACTTGCCTTGTGAAACCGTGATATACATGGTATACAAACCCATGTATATCATAAGTATATTTAACACACAACTGCAGTCATAGCGGGCGGTCTTAAATGCTGGCGAGGCGTCTAAATCTTCAAATCTTGTGGATGACGCCAGATGTGCGATTTGATACGGAAGGGGCGTGGCGATCGCGTCTTGTCGCGAGCTACCTTTGCGAACAAAGTGAATATTCATCTCGATGTGTTTAGTGCGTTGATTTTTAACCGGATTACCAGAAAAGTAGACGACACTAATATTATCATAATAAACCAAGATAGCTTTCTGAATATGACAATGAAGCTCTAAAAGAAAATTACGTAACAGCGAGTTAGATCGTATTGGCTACCGCGATATACTCGGCCTCTACACTAGAGCGTGATAATATAGGCTGACGTTTCGCAGACCATGAGACCAAATTATTACCAAGAAACATACAATAATCGGACGTGGAATGTTTGGTATCTGTACAACCACCCCAATCAACATCAGTATACGAGACAAGTGTAGATGTCGATGAATGATATAAATGTAAGTCATAGTCAAGTGCCCTCTGGATGTATCGAATAATGCATTTGAGCGCATTCATTTGAACAACCCTGAGATCATGCATAAACAAACACACATGTTGTACGACATACGTAACATCCGATCTCGTGAAAGTAAGATACTGAAGAGCCTCTGCAAGACTGCGATAGTGAGTCGGATCCTCGTATGGTGAACCAGTCGTAACACCCAGCTTGGGCTTAGTATCAACTGGAGTGGAACTTGCAAGAGGACATACCACCTCGCTCAATGATCTCAGTTGCATACTTTCGTTGTGATAAGAATAACTCACCTGCATGACGGGTGACATCAATCCATCCCCTTGATTATTTTCATTAATGAAAGAGTATATATACAATTTACAATTTTCGATAATAGAAAAATTTTATTCATACTCTATTCCCAAAACCTTATTCTAATTGTACAAGAATCATATAATTATGGTAAGTGTACAATGCTAATTAATATAATATTTACACTAAATATTCTTGCCAAAAACTGTAATATACGGGATTGTATATCGTGTATACCACGAGTTTCACATGAGGTAACTTGCCTTGTGAAGCGTGATATACATGGTATACAAACTCATATATATCACGGTATATTTATGATTTAGCTTATTTAAATAAGAATGATATTTGTTGTGATCGATTGCTTTAAAAGCGGGGCATAAGGCGGGGCGTTTACATATATGCTGGCGTAAGCCAGAGACAGGCGTAAGCCCGTGGGTATTTTAATTTTTAGTATTTCATAAAATAATATAATTATAATAAATATTTTTAAATAGGTAAATTACAAAAAAATAAAATAAATTGTAAATAAATATATACGTGTGTGTGTTCACGCACGCTTGATCATCACAAAAAAGACTCATCAAAATAATTCATTATATATACGCCACTTACAATTTATAATTATATATAACATAATTTTATAAGTATAAACAATACAATAAAATAAAAGCTATTATGAAATACAAATCAACTCTAACATCTTAACTTTGAAACAATGAAAAAATCACAATTTATTAAAATAATATTACTATCATACTATTCATTTTATCTACCTACAAACAAATAATCAATAAATTTTATATGTATTATAATTAAAACGTAACTCATTCATGAATAAAAATACAATAACTTTCAAATAGCGAAATAATAAAATATAATAATTTTGATACATAGGATAAAATACCAATGAAAAGTGAAATGCACAATTTGGCTATGTATTTTTAAAAGAAATATTGAGTGATATTTACCATCACGATGTTCTCAATAGTAAATATGCAATACTACGACTTGTTATTTGAGTTACATCAAATCTTTTTATTTCTATAGAAAAAAACTATTAAGTATCATTCATTTGTTAAAGAATTATGAGGGTCAACAATTTTAATTAAAGAATTTAATATATAATTTGTGTAAGAATTATTAGGCGAGCCCCCAAGCATTTGACGTAAGTCGTATTTAAGGCGTACAATCCGACGCTTAGGGCATAAGCCTCTCAGGAACTAAGCCTTGTACGTAAGCTCAAGAACGTTTTGATAATGCCCCGCCTCGAGACTGAAATTGTCTTTTTAGAATATCGACTGTAACATTGTTTAAAAAGTTGTTGCAAGACTTTTGAGAGAGCAACTCGTATGCTGTTAGCATGAGCTACTTGATCAATTACAAGTCTCTTTTTTGCTTGAAGCTGTTTGCAAGCTGTCTACGTAAGCTACTCGTCCTGTAGTTATTTGATTGCAAGTTTTTTCACGAAAATGTAAAGTAATAATAAACGTTCACCATTCACAAATATAAGACTTATATAACAAACACCTTTTTCTTTTTCCCACAAATTTCTAAGATGTTTTTCTTCTAACTCATTTATAAATATAAATGGCATAATATATAATCTTGTCTTTAAATTTGGCCTCAGATGACAAATATGTTCTTCAATTTTGAATATGTACAAGGTGGCACCTCAATTTGTATAAAATTAAACACGTAAATACAAATATTAACGTGATATTAACGTAACACATAAATTTTAAAAATGTCTAGATGATTATTTTATAAATTGAAGTATTCAACTGATAAAATGGAGATAAGTTGAGGTGTCTACTTTTATACACAGCTAAAAGTTGAAAGACATACTTGACACTAGTTTAAGGGTAAGACCATCTCCGTGGGAGATAATTGAAATCACGTTTATCTCATGCGTGATTATCAATTCTCGCGTCATCGTGAATATCTTCATTTACCACATACACTCCACAACAGGAGATATTTCATAAAATAGTTTATTTTCTTTTTCCTCCACATCAATACATATCCCCCACCATATATATTCATTATATCTCATTTTCTATTTTGTATATGATATCATTCTTGTAATTCATATTATTACACATATAATAATAAAATTATAAATTACTTATATTAATTTAATTTTGACACTTATCAAATTTATTAAAATATTAAAATACAACAATACATGATTTTATTAATAAAGATAAATTAATCGTACAATTTATCAAAAACACATTAAAACATTGATAATATTAAAATCAGAAATTGAAAATTATTTTTCGGTTGTTCCAAACTTTTGTCAAATTCCAAACTTTTCGGTTATACGGATATTACATACCAAAATTAATTGACATCATATATGACATTTGAAAATTGGATGACATATTTTGAGAATTTTGTGGACGTTGAATATTGGGATATTGTAGTTGGTTAGGAAATATAAAATTTGGAGGAGATTAAAATTTTGATTAGGATCCATATTAAAAAAAATAGCAAATAATTTGAAAGAAGATAGAAATTTGGAGAAAATAGCCAAAATATTTCGGTGTCCAAATGAAGTAAACTTAGTCTCTTTTTATAGATCTTGAAAAATAAAAAAATTGGTATTTTTTTTTTAATTCGATCAAATTATTGATCAAAAATAACAATTAAAATAGCGATGGAAAATGAATTTACAGCGTGAATCGCGGATCGCATGGCGTTGCGAAGGCATTATTTCTGCGTGTGAGATTATCTCATATATATTCAATTATTTCCAAGTCAATATGTCATTCAAATTGTCTGGTACTGCATAAATGTCCCCGGAGATGGTCACCTGCATGTTTGATCTAAAACCCCTACTCACGTACATCTCTTAGAGCCACGAGGAGCCAATCCAATCCCTAAATAAATCCTCCAAAAGTCAAATCATTTTAAGGCCACCACTCTTCATTTTTTTCTCCAATATATATCACCACCAACTCATCTTCACACATTTCTCTCTAAAAAACACACTAAAATCATGGCTTCTTCTTCTCTCACTCTCTCTCAAGCCATCCTTTCTCGTTCACTCCCTCGCCATAACTCTTCCAATAATTCCCAAATTATCCCTCCTTCCCAAATTACCTTTTCCGGCCTTAAATCCACCACCAACACCGCCCTCCGCCGCCGTACTCCTCCCTCCTCCTCTGCCGGCGCCGCCGTCAGGTCGCCGGCGATTAATGCTTCGGCAGCTACAGAAACCCTTTTGAAAACTGATAATGCCCTTGTTGACAAATCTGTAAATACGATTCGTTTTTTGGCTATTGATGCTGTTGAAAAAGCGAATTCAGGTCACCCAGGTTTACCTATGGGTTGTGCTCAATGGGTCATATATTGTACGATGAGATCATGAGATATAACCCGAAAAACCCTTATTGGTTTAATCGTGATCGCTTTGTTTTGTCCGCCGGTCATGGATGTATGCTTCAGTATGCTTTGCTTCACCTAGCTGGCTATGATGCTGTTAAGGTAAAAAAAACCTTTTAAGTCTTTATAATTACAGTTCAGTCCCTTTCGGTGATCTAATTTACAAAATAGTCAGCAAATGTATAGGTTTAAGTGTAAATATACATATAATATACATGTAATATATATAAATATACATATAATATATATAATCAGTATAGATTTGTATATTTTGGCTAGTGTCCATAATTAATTTCCGCCACAGGCCAAAAATGAAAAAGCCCTAGTCTTTATAATTACAGTTCAATGTCTTTGAAAAAGCCCTAGTCTTTATAATTACAGTTCAATGTCTTTCGGTGTGATCTAATTTATAAAATATCTAATTTATAAAATATAACTAGCAAATGTATAAGTTTTGCATTTTAAATGTAAACATACATATAAATATAGGTTTTATATATTATGGCTAGTTACTGTAATTAGTTTCGGCCGACCGGCTAAAAATGAAAAGGCCCTAGTCTTTCAACTCTTATTTTTTTTCTTTTTCTTCTAATTGGTTTTATGGATGAGTATCATGAGTGGATCTATGTATTCTTCTTTTTATTTTTATTGTTGCAAATTGGATCTAAAAGCTTCTCACCTTTTTGAGTTTGGCATGACCGGAAAATATGTTTCACTTATGGGTGCAAGTCATTTTTCCATTTTCAACTATCTTAGCTCTTACTTCCTCCTGTTCACATAATGGTGTTTTTAGCTTAGGCACGCCCTTAAGAAAACTACTCAATCCTAGAAAAATAAGGAGTGTTTTTATTAACCTACTCTTAATCAAATGTCTTGAAAAAAAGTAGCTCTTTGATGTTTACTAAAACTCTATTTATTTAAATAAGGGTAAAAAAGAAAGAGAAAAATCAATGCCTTCTTAATTTTGTGAAACATAAGTTATTTTAAACCAAAATGAAAAGGTAAAACCCCACTTATGATGAACTGGAGGGAGTACTCCATATCACTTGCTACCTAAGTTGGTCGGATTCGGGTGCTGACTGGAGTTTTTTTTACCTAATTGTCAAGGAAAATTAATTCTCATTATTTGTGTAAAATATTTTCCTCGAGAAACATCACAATTTTGGCGAACCAAACTCCGGAAAATATTTTTTTGGACAGTTACTGATAATCTTATCTTTGTCTGAATGAGCTTATGTTGTTTAAAGTGTTAGTTAGATTTTACTTAGATTACATTTGGAGTTAACATTCTCCATTATGCTTTTTAAAACTGTGCTGATTGTGTTTACTATTATATTTTGACTAGGAAGAGGACTTGAAGAGCTTTCGTCAGTGGGGAAGCAAAACCCCTGGACACCCTGAAAATTTTGAGACACCTGGTGTTGAAGTCACAACTGGTTAGCACACTTCTTATATGTCCATGAACATTAATTAGCATTTGTACGTCTGGTGGTGGATTATGTATATTTTGGTATAACTGATTATGATCTTTATTTTCTTGCGGTTAGGGCCTCTGGGACAAGGGATTGCCAATGCTGTTGGCTTGGCCCTTGTAGAGAAGCACTTGGCTGCTCGCTTCAATAAGCCTGATGCTGAGATAGTAGACCACTACACGTGAGAATCTCTTTTTTCTCCCTTTTGAATGCCATAAACAATTGTATGATTTAATGCAAGCCTGTTTTGTTTGATTAATGGCATTGGTCATGCAGATATTGTATTGTTGGTGATGGTTGCAATATGGAGGGTATTTCACAAGAAGCTGCTTCTCTTGCTGGACATTGGGGGCTCGGAAAGCTGATTGCTTTCTATGATGATAATCACATCTCAATCGACGGTGACACGGAAATCGCTTTCACTGAGGATGTTGGCGCCCGTTTTGAGGCCCTTGGGTGGCATGTAGTTTGGGTGAAGAACGGTAACGCTGGTTATGATGAGATTCGTGCTGCCATTAAGGAAGCAAAAGCAGTCACAGACAAACCCACTATGATCAAGGTATTTTACCCACTAGTATTATGGTTGAGTTATTGTATAGACTTTGCTGCATCCTCTTGCCTTTGTTTCTTATTGATAACCTTCCAATTCATTTTTGCATATACCCCCATTTCCTTTATTTTTTGTTTTTCCCAGTCAGGATGCATGATTAGTTCATTATTATAATGTTACTATGGGGTTCCTTCATAGCTTCAGTTCATATCATTTACATTAGGTTTACTGAACCTTCCTCCTTTCAGGTGACTACAACCATCGGTTTTGGCTCGCCCAACAAGGCAAACAGCTACAGCGTACATGGAAGTGCACTTGGAGCTAAGGAAGTAGAGGCCACCAGGCAGAACTTGGGATGGCCTTATGAGCCTTTCCATGTACCTGAAGATGTCAAGAGGTACTATTCCATTCCCGTTTTCCAGATTCATTTTAACATTACTGGTTACTTACTAGCTATTGCTACTTCTTGCAGCCACTGGAGCCGTCATGTTCCCGAGGGTGCTGCTCTTGAAGCTGGATGGAATACCAAGTTTGCTGAATATGAGAAAAAGTACCCAGAGGAATCGGCAGAACTCAGATCCATCATCACTGGTGAACTACCTTCTGGCTGGGAGAAAGCTCTCCCTGTAAGTAGTCATATCCTTCTCTTGACTTTTAATCTTTATATAGAGTTCTTAGCTTTGGTGTGGGGTTTTGAATTTTTGCCTCCTATTATAGACGAGAGTTTATTTCAAGGAGTTGGCTTCACTAACTACATGGCATTTTGTTTTGCCTTGTTTTAAGGCCTCTCCTAAATTGTCAAACGGTGGTGTTTAAAGCCCTAATTTGTCATAGAAAATGATTCCAGAAATTGGGGTTACGCACACCTCCAAATTTTTGAAACACTTGTTCAAATATATATATATATATATCAAGAGAGTTTATTACATTTGTACTCCTGTTCTTTACCATCCCTGATCTGAGGGACCAACATTTTACAAGTCTAAATCAACTATTTTGCGTCATAGTTCCTCAGTCATGCTGTTCTATCTAATCATTTGCAAAAAATGATACTCGTATAGTTCTGGAACATGTAAAATAAATATATACTTATTCAGTGATTTGGTTGCTTTCTCAATCTCAGACCTACACACCTGAAAGTCCAGCGGATGCCACCAGAAACCTGTCCCAAACAAACCTGAATGCTCTTGCCAAGGTTCTTCCTGGTTTCCTTGGTGGTAGTGCTGATCTTGCCTCATCAAACATGACCCTCATGAAAATGTTTGGTGACTTCCAAAAGAACACACCAGAGGAGCGTAATATAAGGTTTGGTGTTCGTGAACATGGTATGGGAGCTATCTGTAATGGAATTGCTCTCCACAGCCCCGGCTTAATCCCTTACTGTGCTACTTTCTTTGTGTTTACCGACTACATGAGAGCAGCCATTAGAATTTCAGCTTTGTCTGAATCCCGTGTCATATATGTTATGACCCACGATTCAATTGGTCTTGGAGAAGACGGACCTACACATCAGCCCATTGAGCACTTGGCAAGTTTCCGTGCAATGCCCAATGTTCTCATGCTCCGTCCAGCAGACGGTAATGAGACAGCTGGCGCTACAGAATAGCTATCCTCAAGAATAAGACACCATCAATCCTCGCCCTTTCTCGGCAAAAGTTGCCCCAACTTGAAGGAACTTCTATTGAAGGAACAGCAAAGGGTGGCTACATCATATCAGACAACTCTTCGGGAAACAAGCCTGATGTCATTTTGATCGGTACTGGCTCAGAGTTAGAAATTGCTGTCAAGGCTGCTGATGAACTCAGAAAGGAAGGAAAGGCGGTGAGAGTTGTCTCCTTCGTTTCGTGGGAGCTTTTTGATGAGCAAACAGCTGAGTACAAGGAAAGTGTTCTTCCATCAGCTGTTACAGCTAGAGTTAGCATTGAAGCTGGATCGACATTTGGGTGGGAGAAAATCGTCGGATCCAAGGGAAAGGCCATCGGAATTGACAGATTCGGTGCGAGTGCCCCTGCTGGAAAAATATACAAGGAGTTTGGAATTACAGCAGAGGCTGTTATAGCTGCAGCCAAACAACTTTGTTAGGCTCTTATTACTTACCCTTGGTTGCTGATGTCCACCAAAGTTGTTTCCGTTTTGATTCTGAGGTCGGAGATAATGGTGGAAACCTATCCAAGTGGAGTCGGCAGTTAATCGTTGCCAGAATATTTTCAATAAAGACAATTTCTTCATATGCCCTTTGTTTTCTTCAGTTTGAGCAGCGGGGAGAATGAAACCTAAGATGAGGACAGAAATAGGCTTTTAAGGATTCTCCTGACCATGTATACTTAAAACATATGAGTTTTGTAATTTTATTTGGTCGACTGATAACGAGGACTCATTTTCCATTGGAATTTCTCTATCTTTACTATAGTTATTATTTTGTGGCTATCCGTTACAAAGCAATTAATTGGACTTCATAATCTTTTGGCAAGATTGATGACCAAGTATGCGCGGTACTTGTGAAAGTACATATATTCTACCAATAAACTAGATTGGTTCTGCACATTTTCCTGCTAAATTTCAAATGGTTGAGAAGAATTTATCCTTAGTGATATTGTAACTGGTCATATCATTGATATATGCTTATCATGACTTTGTTCGTCTTTCATTAGCTTTTGGATCTAAGCCATGCAAGAGAATATGGAAATGTAATCTTTAAAGCAAACAGTCAGAATGTAGAACCAAATATTTTGGTTTCGAGTTGGAGTTTTTGAAATCTAAAAATCTTCCTACTACCATGAGTTGGATGATGGGAGATTTGTCTCCATCCAAAGTTATGTGGTGGTTGTTAAAGCCTTCCTATCCATTATCCACATTGTCTTTGAATGAGCCATCAGGTTGTTGAAGATGGTCCTACTCACATGTTCTCACTCTCTAATGTTTGGATGACTGAAGTAGGTACATTGATTTTCTTCATTTACTTATCTCACCTACCCCTTAGCTTTTCTAATATTTCTTCACGTAATCATATTTTATTAGAATTTATTATTTTAAATATGTCATAATATTTTATTTAGTTGTTTATGGGAGGAGAACTTAGTAGGTGGTCTGGTCGTGTCCAACAATTTCCAACTTAGACACTACTTCTACTATCCTTCATGTTGTATAATTTAATATGCCATAAAATCACAACCAAGTGCCAATTTTGAAGTTTATTAGGAGTAACTTAATCCCACTTTCAAAAAGAATTTGAAGTTCTAAAAACAAACAAGGAATGGCTTAATGGTCGATAAAGTGAGAGAATTATGAAATCTAAAGTTCAAATATTATGAGAGATAAAAATATTAGATATTTTTTTACCATCTAAGCGCTTGAGTATACGTCTGTTAGATGTAAATGTACTAATGAAGAGTGAAGACTCAAGATAAGGTTCAAAATTGTCCTTATAATTTTCGAAATAATCTACTTTTGCCCTCTATCTAAAATTGGGGTCAACCATGCCCTCGTCATTACAAAATTGTCACATATTTTTCCTTAGTGGTTTGCTAAATGGTTAGCATTTTGCCCTTTTCACTAACGCAACTATTAAAAAAATAAAAGTTTAACATGGAAAAGGTCTAAATTTGACCCTCCTATTTGTAAAAGATTTACTTTTCCCCTCACTATAATAAAATGGGCTCCCCTTTTCTCTTGGTTTTTTTTTTTTTTTTGGAGGAAATGAGATCTCTCGGCCTTTTGTAGTTTGACTAGAAGAAAATATTTTTTTCAAATCTCTTATATTTTTGTGAGATATCTTATATGTATAAAAATTGAAGATCTTGTAAAAGGGTCATAAAACATTAAAACTAATTTTTTTTTGTAAAGGACCAAAAACTCATCTCTCCGGTAATTTTTGGTTGTGTTTGTTTTAATTTAATTTTGATGTGTGTTTAGTTTTTCCATTTTCTTATTTTTGGATTGAGAATTTTTCAGCATATTTTGCTTGGTGTCCCTTGTCTATTGATTTATTGATATTGAATTAGATTTTTTGATTGAATTTTTCCTTTCTTGATTTCTTTGTTTCAATCATGTACTTCTACTTCATGGATTTTAGTATATTTGTAGTTATATTTTAAAAAAATTGTGGACACATGACAATTTGGATGGAAAATTACTTATTGGCCAAGTAATTGTACTTGGACGGCAAGTTAACTTGGTCTCCGAGTACTCCTCCACTTCACTATTTTCTACTTTCGAAAAAAGGTCATATTTGTCCTCCGTTAAAGTTTGGTGTCAAATATGCCCTTCCCGTTATGAAAGTTGTTATATTTGTCCATTTTTAACAGAAATATCACGTGGAAGACACGTCAGCAGGTGAGACCCACATCACCACCCCCACTGCTTCTTCTCCCTTTGTTCATTCGACACCGGAGCAGCAAACGAGCAGACAACCACCCCATCGTCGACGCCAGTTCGTCGGAAAACCACAATTAATACCAAAAAATTCAAAATGTCGCCAGAGCGACAAAAAATCATGCAAAATCAGTCCATTAGCAAAAGCAGAGAAATGTATTAACTTTAAGGAAGGAAAGGCGTGGAAAGCAGAACAGCGTAGCAACTCGACTGTAAGTCTTTCTCCTTGTACACTCCCAACAAAAGTCGACAAGTCACGGAGTTTTAAAAACTCCACCGGATAAAAATAGAAATTCAGTCCATTAGCAAAAGTAGACAACAGAGCCGAAGTTTTAAAAACAGTCGAGAGACAAAATAGGAAAATCGATCAGATTAACCAAACATATACCAAAAATATAGCGAGACGGATGTCATTTGGAGTTTTATAAACTCGGTTAGATACAAAACCACGAAAATTAGTCAACAACCAAAACACGCAATGGATCAAAATAGAATCGAACGAGTCACGGAGTTTGTAAACTCCGACCAGATTCAATAATCGAAATAATCAGTCCAAACAAACAGAATATGCAACAAATCAAATATAGAATCGAACCAAAGCCGTCGGAGTTTCAAACTCCGACTAGTTTCAATAACACAAAAAGGAGGGCGGTGGCGTCACTTCCACAGAGAGGTACGCTTGAGCGACGCCGTCGTGGTGGTTTGGTCGTGTTCGATTGGGGTGAGGGGTAAAGGGTTGTGTCAACAGGATTTCACCGGAGCTCCAAGCTCCAGTGGGGATGGGCTACGGCAGTTCTTGGAGGTTTGGGTGTTACAGTATGGTTATCTGTACTCCGGCGGTGTGGGCTCGCCGGAGAAGACGAAGGGATGCAGAGGGTCCACGGGTGCTCCTCTCAAGTAAATAAGAGGATCTCCAAAATGAGAAATGGGTATGTCGGCTGACCCTTTAATGTGGGGTAGGCTTTAGGATGAGAGGGGTAAATGAAATGGGAGGGGGTCCGGAATTTTTAGAGGGGAGGAGTTGGCTGCTCCGGTGACCGGAGCAGCTGGTTGGTCGGATGAACAGAGAGAGAAGAAGTAGTGGGAGTGGTGATGTGGGTCCCACCTGCTAATGTGTCTCCCACGTGGCGTCCACATGACATTTCTGTTAAAAATGGATAAATATAACAACTTTCATAACGAGAAAAGCATATTTAATCCCAAACTTTAACGGATGACAAATATGATCCAGTATGATGAAAAATATGACCCAGTTCCCTTTTCTATAACTTGGCACTTCATTTATTTTGGACCGAAAAGGATAAGAAAAGTTTTCCTCTTCCTCTTTTACTCTTCCTCTCACTCTCTCATTTGTTTTCTTTTATTTTTTATTGTCTTTTTGTGATTCTTTTCTAAAATTCGTTGGTATATTATTTAATTTTGTTGCTTCCTATAATCTCTAACTTTAATCAGAGAAGAGCTTGTTTAATTTTGAGAAAATATTTCACATATATGTAATAGTTTCTTAGGATCGTGCCTAGCACGACTCAAGTCAAATTATATATTTACTCTAAATATATTATCGTAGTAATATTCTATTTTATCAAGTACTGTTATTTTATTTTTATTAATATATTATTATTATTATTATGGATTTTACCTTGGTTTTCCAACAATCTAAGAAATTGTTTCAAATAATATCCCTCATGAAATTATTGATAATATCGATATTGGTGTTGTGCTGGTTGCTCCTATTTCTGTTCAGATGTCCATGGTGTTACAATTACAGTAGTGCGTCCACAATATTATCTTTGATTCACACTGATTTAGGTGATTTGAAACAGACCATGATTAGAGGTGGTAAAAGATATTATGTGACTTTTATCAATGTTTTTTATAGATTTACTAAGGTGTACTTGCTTAGAAATAAAGATGACGCTTTTAATGCCTTTATTTCTTATAAAATTGAGGTTAAAAATCAACTTAGTAAAAAAATCAAGAGAATTAGATCTGATAGAGATGGAGAATATTTATCTTTAAATGCATTTTGTGAGAAAGGAGGTATTATTCATGAAATAACTCCGTCTTACTCACCTGAGTATAATGGATTAGCTGAAAGTAAAATAGAACACTGAAAGAAATGATGAACTTTATGTTAGTTAGTTCTAATGCACCTAATAATTTGTGGGGTGAAGCTATATTATCTGCATATCACTGACAAAATAGGATTTCTCATAAAAGAACCGACAAAACTCCTTATGAATTGTGAAAAGGTTATAAACCTAATTTGAAATATTTAGAAGTGTGGGGATGTTTTGCTAAAGTTCTTTTGCCTGAACCTAGAAAGAGAAAACAGGTTCTAAAACTGCTGACTTCATGCTTATTGGATTTGCTGAATATAGTGCTGCATATAGATTTCTTATTTTGAAAAGTGATGTGCTTCTGAATTTTTTAACATATTTTTCAATTGTTTGATAAACTTTATCATGCACATGTTGAAAGAAATAGTGAGATAATCTCTAATAAGGAACTTAAAAGGAGCAAATGGCCTAGGAAAGAATATTTTTCTTATGGAAATGATTTTCAAACTTTTCTTGTTGATAATGAACCATCAAACTATTTTGAAGCTATATCTTTTTCTGATGCTAAACTTTGGAAAGAGGTAATAAAAGTTAAAATTAATTCTCTCAAGAAAAATAATATATGAATTTTGACTAATTTACCTCCTGGTGCAAAACCTATTGGTTATAAATGGATTTTCAAAAAGAAGTTTAATCCTGATGGCTCTATACTTGTTTCAAGTTGTTTCTCTACTTCTGACTTGTACTTTTTGAATTTCTCAAAGGCTTCGGACTTGTGTTTCATAAGATACGCATGCTCAAATCTTGTGAAATCGTCTGTAAAAGTTATGAAGTACGGGAAGCCTCCCCTAGTTTGAGTCGAAAACAGCCCACATATATCGGTATGGACTAACTCAAGCACCTCTTTGGCACGCACACCTTTCCCAGAAAGTGGCTTGGTGGTCATCTTTTCTCTCAAGCAAGATTCACAGTTACCATAGGACTCTAAGTCAAATGGTTCTAGGTAGTCTAACTTCCTTAATCTTTCTATCATTGATTCATTGATGTGACCAAGTGTACAGTGCCATAAGTAAGTGGGATTTCTTGGATTGTTATTTTAGCTCGTTTATTTTGTACATTGAAAATTTCACGACTACGATTTAAAACATACAATTCATCCATGGCGATGCATTTCCACAAATAAAACCATTAAAAGACAATACATAGTTGCCTTACGTAATAAATGAGGAAAATCCTCAATGTCTAACATTGGGACAAAATAATATTCTCGTTAACGAGGGAACAAAATAACAATTATTAAGTTCTAAACAAAAGTCAGAAGGTAAATCTAGTCTATAAGTTCGCACGCGTTCAACATCAACTCGTGCTCCATTTTCAACGCGTAGATCTACCTCCCACGGTCCAACCTTTATGTTGTTAGTCAGCCCTTGCATATTATTACAAATATGTGAGCCACGAGCGGTATCTAATACTCAGCAGTGAGAGTTAGTTATAAACATATTTATTTCAATGACAAACATACCTTGTCCAGCACGGCTAAGAGCACCTAGTGTTTTGCCTCCTCGAGTCATGCAATCCTTCCAACGCCCTTCCTTTGCGGTTGAGGCACGTATGCGTAGCTTCGCCTTCTTTTGAGCACCTCTTCGAGGTCTTAGAGCTGGAGGGCGGTAGCAACTGCCTTACCCTTCTTCTTTTGCATGTTCTTACCCTTAGGGTTGAACTTGATAGAGGAGTCCACCATGAGCACAACTTTATCTTTAGAGGTGGATGATTCGAAGGTCTTCAACATATTGTGAAGCTCTGGGAGACTCGCCTTGGTTCCATTCATGTTGAAGTTTACAATAAAGTTCTCAAACAAACCAGGAAGCGAGTTCAGAATTAGGTTAATAGAAACATTCACGGGCATCTTCGTTCCAATCGAAGTCAGCCTCTCTATTAACTCAATCATTTTCAAAACATGTTGTGACACCTGACCCCCTTCATTCAGCTTACATTTGAAGAGGTCTCTCAGTAGTTCATACTCCATGGTCTGAGACTGTGAGTCATAGAGACTCCTCAAATGTTCGAGCATCTCGTTAGGGCCCATGTTTTCATGATGCCTCTATAACTGTACAGTCATGGAGGACAACATTACACATTGTGCCGAGGTAGAATCGTCAAGATATTTCTTATAGGCTGCCTTATCAAACAGGGCATACTCAGCATAATCTTCAGCAGGGACTGTGGGGAACACTTTATCTAATACATGCTCAATCCTTTCCAATCTCAACACCAGACGCAAATTTCTTAACTAGACATGGAAGTTCGCTCCAGTCAACTTGTTTGTTTCGACCAACATTTTGAGCGATAGATTCGACATTTTGTACTGAAGAAATAGATAGACTTGAAATTAAACTCTAATATAATTTCTATTGAACATATTCGTTAACTAATTAACATGACATTTAATTTAATTTGATCCCACTATTTTAACATACTCTTCGACCCCATGAAAGAATACAAACTCATATCAAATACGGTCATATTGGGCCAAGATTCAGGTTCATGTTATCTCCGCGTTTGTTGTGGCTGATAACTTCAACAACACAAACTGGTAGGTCTCTAAACCAATTATAAATAATTTGCAACTCTTGGTTGACCGAATGTTATAAATAATCGATATGTGTCCCTCGGCTTGTCCGACACTGTGGCGTCAAGACAACCTAGCAAGTCAATCCTGTTATGTGACTACAATTATGTATCTGAATTTTTCCTTCATAGAGCAAACATTGTGGTGTAAATACTCATGTAGGTTTATCACCCACTTATACATGTAACATGCATTTATGAAATAGTCTGAGTCATCGTAGACTTAGAGCAAATGTTGTGGCATAAATACTCATCTCGTCGAAAAGAATTTTGCACTACAATCAATTATAAAGGATGACGCGTTCATTTTAAAATGAGACTTGTATTGAATTTCGGGGAACATTTTAATTCAGGGCATTAATCAAGATCAACTCTAACATGTTTTATCAAATAAAGCATCATGCAAAGGTTCTAAGCGCATATTGGGTACCACGTTCCCAAACATGATACTAAGCGTTTAAACATGTACTGGGCGCCGTCTACCCAAATAATTATTTGCGAACGCTATTCTAGTAATCTAAATGACAATAATTTAGCACATAAAACAGTATACTTATCAAATAATATACTGCAAAACAATAATCATAGGTTAAATATTTTGTAACTGAATATTTCTTCACGTAATCATATTTTATTAGAATTTATTATTTTAAATATGTCATAATATTTTTATTTAGTTGTTTATGGGAGGAGAACTTAGTAGGTGGTCTGGTCGTGTCCAACAATTTCCAACTTAGACACTACTTCTACTATCCTTCATGTTGTATAATTTAATATGCCATAAAATCACAACCAAGTGCCAATTTTGAAGTTTATTAGGAGTAACTTAATCCCACTTTCAAAAAGAATTTGAAGTTCTAAAAACAAACAAGGAATGGCTTAATGGTCGATAAAGTGAGAGAATTATGAAATCTAAAGTTCAAATATTATGAGAGATAAAAATATTAGATATTTTTTTCTCATCTGTCTAAGCCTTAGTGTCTGATACGCTAGATGTAAATGTACTAATGAAGAGTGAAGACTCAAGATAAGGTTCAAAATTGTCCTTATAATTTTCGAAATAATCTACTTTTGCCCTCTATCTAAAATTGGGGTCAACCATGCCCTCGTCATTACAAAATTGTCACATATTTTTCCTTAGTGGTTTGCTAAATGGTTAGCATTTTGCCCTTTTCACTAACGCAACTATTAAAAAAATAAAAGTTTAACATGGAAAAGGTCTAAATTTGACCCTCCTATTTGTAAAAGATTTACTTTTCCCCTCACTATAATAAAATGGGCTCCCCTTTTCTCTTGGTTTTTTTTTTTTTTTTGGAGGAAATGAGATCTCTCGGCCTTTTGTAGTTTGACTAGAAGAAAATATTTTTTTCAAATCTCTTATATTTTTGTGAGATATCTTATATGTATAAAAATTGAAGATCTTGTAAAAGGGTCATAAAACATTAAAACTAATTTTTTTTTGTAAAGGACCAAAAACTCATCTCTCCCGGTAATTTTTTGGTTGTGTTTGTTTTAATTTAATTTTGATGTGTGTTTAGTTTTTCCATTTTCTTATTTTTGGATTGAGAATTTTTCAGCATATTTTGCTTGGTGTCCCTTGTCTATTGATTTATTGATATTGAATTAGATTTTTTGATTGAATTTTTCCTTTCTTGATTTCTTTGTTTCAATCATGTACTTCTACTTCATGGATTTTAGTATATTTGTAGTTATATTTTAAAAAAATTGTGGACACATGACAATTTGGATGGAAAATTACTTATTGGCCAAGTAATTGTACTTGGACGGCAAGTTAACTTGGTCTCCGAGTACTCCTCCACTTCACTATTTTCTACTTTCGAAAAAAGGTCATATTTGTCCTCCGTTAAAGTTTGGTGTCAAATATGCCCTTCCCGTTATGAAAGTTGTTATATTTGTCCATTTTTAACAGAAATATCACGTGGAAGACACGTCAGCAGGTGAGACCCACATCACCACCCCCACTGCTTCTTCTCCCTTTGTTCATTCGACACCGGAGCAGCAAACGAGCAGACAACCACCCCATCGTCGACGCCAGTTCGTCGGAAAACCACAATTAATACCAAAAAATTCAAAATGTCGCCAGAGCGACAAAAAATCATGCAAAATCAGTCCATTAGCAAAAGCAGAGAAATGTATTAACTTTAAGGAAGGAAAGGCGTGGAAAGCAGAACAGCGTAGCAACTCGACTGTAAGTCTTTCTCCTTGTACACACTCCCCAACAGTAAAGCTGACAAGGTCGCCGGAGTTTTAAAAAAAACTCCGACCAGATAAAAAAAATAGAAATTCAGTCCATTAGCAAAAGTAGACAACAGAGCCGAAGTTTTAAAAACACCGTCCAGAGACCAAAATAGGGAAAATCAGTCCGATTAACCAAACATATACCAAAAATATAGCCAGACAGATGTCGCTGGAGTTTTATAAACTCGGTTAGATACAAAACCCTGAAAATTAGTCCAACAACCAAAACATGCAACAGATCCAAAATAGAATCGAACCAAGGCCGCTGGAGTTTGTAAACTCCGACCAGATTCAATAATCGAAATAATCAGTCCAAACAAACAGAATATGCAACAAATCAAATATAGAATCGAACCAAAGCCGTCGGAGTTTCAAACTCCGACTAGTTTCAATAACACAAAAAGGAGGGCGGTGGCGTCACTTCCACAGAGAGGTACGCTTGAGCGACGCCGTCGTGGTGGTTTGGTCGTGTTCGATTGGGGTGAGGGGTAAAGGGTTGTGTCAACAGGATTTCACCGAGCTCAAGCTCAGCTGGGGATGGGCTACAGCTTCTTGGAGGTTCGTGTTACAAGATGGTTATCGTACTCGTGGTGTGGGCTCGCCGGAGAAGACGGGGACGCAGAGGTCCATGCGTGCTCCTCAAGTAAATAAGAGGATCTCCAAATGAGAAATGGGTATGTCTGACCCTTTAATGTGGGGTAGGCTTTAGGATGAGAGGGGTAAATGAAATGGGAGGGGGTCCGGAATTTTTAGAGGGGAGGAGTTGGCAGCTCCGGTGACCGGAGCAGCTTGTTGGTCGGCTGAACAGAGAGAGAATTAGTATTGGGAGTGGTGATGTGGGTCCCACCTGCTAATGTGTCTCCCACGTGGCGTCCACATGACATTTCTGTTAAAAATGGATAAATATAACAACTTTCATAACGAGAAAAGCATATTTAATCCCAAACTTTAACGGATGACAAATATGATCCAGTATGATGAAAAATATGACCAGCTTCCTTTTCTATAACTTGGCACTTCATTTATTTTGGACCGAAAAGGATAAGAAAAGTTTTCCTCTTCCTCTTTTACTCTTCCTCTCACTCTCTCATTTGTTTTCTTTTATTTTTTATTGTCTTTTTGTGATTCTTTTCTAAAATTCGTTGGTATATTATTTAATTTTGTTGCTTCCTATAATCTCTAACTTTAATCAGAGAAGAGCTTGTTTAATTTTGAGAAAATATTTCACATATATGTAATAGTTTCTTAGGATCGTGCCTAGCACGACTCAAGTCAAATTATATATTTACTCTAAATATATTATCGTAGTAATATTCTATTTTATCAAGTACTGTTATTTTATTTTTATTAATATATTATTATTATTATTATGGATTTTACCTTGGTTTTCCAACAATCTAAGAAATTGTTTCAAATAATATCCCTCATGAAATTATTGATAATATCGATATTGGTGTTGTGCTGGTTGCTCCTATTTCTGTTCAGATGTCCATGGTGTTACAATTACAGTAGTGCGTCCACAATATTATCTTTGATTCACACTGATTTAGGTGATTTGAAACAGACCATGATTAGAGGTGGTAAAAGATATTATGTGACTTTTATCAATGTTTTTTATAGATTTACTAAGGTGTACTTGCTTAGAAATAAAGATGACGCTTTTAATGCCTTTATTTCTTATAAAATTGAGGTTAAAAATCAACTTAGTAAAAAAATCAAGAGAATTAGATCTGATAGAGATGGAGAATATTTATCTTTAAATGCATTTTGTGAGAAAGGAGGTATTATTCATGAAATAACTCCGTCTTACTCACCTGAGTATAATGGATTAGCTGAAAGTAAAATAGAACACTGAAAGAAATGATGAACTTTATGTTAGTTAGTTCTAATGCACCTAATAATTTGTGGGGTGAAGCTATATTATCTGCATATCACTGACAAAATAGGATTTCTCATAAAAGAACCGACAAAACTCCTTATGAATTGTGAAAAGGTTATAAACCTAATTTGAAATATTTAGAAGTGTGGGGATGTTTTGCTAAAGTTCTTTTGCCTGAACCTAGAAAGAGAAAACAGGTTCTAAAACTGCTGACTTCATGCTTATTGGATTTGCTGAATATAGTGCTGCATATAGATTTCTTATTTTGAAAAGTGATGTGCTTCTGAATTTTTTAACATATTTTTCAATTGTTTGATAAACTTTATCATGCACATGTTGAAAGAAATAGTGAGATAATCTCTAATAAGGAACTTAAAAGGAGCAAATGGCCTAGGAAAGAATATTTTTCTTATGGAAATGATTTTCAAACTTTTCTTGTTGATAATGAACCATCAAACTATTTTGAAGCTATATCTTTTTCTGATGCTAAACTTTGGAAAGAGGTAATAAAAGTTAAAATTAATTCTCTCAAGAAAATAATATATGAATTTTGACTAATTTACCTCCTGGTGCAAAACCTATTGGTTATAAATGGATTTTCAAAAAGAAGTTTAATCCTGATGGCTCTATACTTGTTTCAAGTTGTTTCTCTACTTCTGACTTGTACTTTTTGAATTTCTCAAAGGCTTCGGACTTGTGTTTCATAAGATACGCATGCTCAAATCTTGTGAAATCGTCTGTAAAAGTTATGAAGTACGGGAAGCCTCCCCTAGTTTGAGTCGAAAACAGCCCACATATATCGGTATGGACTAACTCAAGCACCTCTTTGGCACGCACACCTTTCCCAGAAAGTGGCTTGGTGGTCATCTTTTCTCTCAAGCAAGATTCACAGTTACCATAGGACTCTAAGTCAAATGGTTCTAGGTAGTCTAACTTCCTTAATCTTTCTATCATTGATTCATTGATGTGACCAAGTGTACAGTGCCATAAGTAAGTGGGATTTCTTGGATTGTTATTTTAGCTCGTTTATTTTGTACATTGAAAATTTCACGACTACAGTTTAAAACATACAATTCATCCACAAGCGATGCATTTCCACAAATAAAACCATTAAAAGACAACACATAGTTGCCTTCTGTAATAAATGAGGAAAATCCCTCAATGTCTAACATTGGGACAAAAATAATATTCTCGTTAACGAGGGAACAAAATAACAATTATTAAGTTCTAAACAAAAGTCAGAAGGTAAATCTAGTCTATAAGTTCGCACGCGTTCAACATCAACTCGTGCTCCATTTTCAACGCGTAGATCTACCTCCCACGGTCCAACCTTTATGTTGTTAGTCAGCCCTTGCATATTATTACAAATATGTGAGCCACGAGCGGTATCTAATACTCAGCAGTGAGAGTTAGTTATAAACATATTTATTTCAATGACAAACATACCTTGTCCAGCACGGCTAAGAGCACCTAGTGTTTTGCCTCCCCTTGGAGCTGTGCAGTCCTTCTTCCAATGCCCCTTCCTTTTGCAGTTGAGGCACATGTCTGTAGCTACCTTCGCCTTCTTTTGAGCACCTCTTCGAGGTCTTAGAGCTGGAGGGCGGTAGCAACTGCCTTACCCTTCTTCTTTTGCATGTTCTTACCCTTAGGGTTGAACTTGATAGAGGAGTCCACCATGAGCACAACTTTATCTTTAGAGGTGGATGATTCGAAGGTCTTCAACATATTGTGAAGCTCTGGGAGACTCGCCTTGGTTCCATTCATGTTGAAGTTTACAATAAAGTTCTCAAACAAACCAGGAAGCGAGTTCAGAATTAGGTTAATAGAAACATTCACGGGCATCTTCGCCCAATCAAGTCACCTCTATTAACTCAATCATTTTCAAAACATGTTGTGACACCTGACCCCCTTCATTCAGCTTACATTTGAAGAGGTCTCTCAGTAGTTCATACTCCATGGTCTGAGACTGTGAGTCATAGAGACTCCTCAAATGTTCGAGCATCTCGTTAGGGCCCATGTTTTCATGATGCCTCTATAACTGTACAGTCATGGAGGACAACATTACACATTGTGCCGAGGTAGAATCGTCAAGATATTTCTTATAGGCTGCCTTATCAAACAGGGCATACTCAGCATAATCTTCAGCAGGGACTGTGGGGAACACTTTATCTAATACATGCTCAATCCTTTCCAATCTCAACACCAGACGCAAATTTCTTAACTAGACATGGAAGTTCGCTCCAGTCAACTTGTTTGTTTCGACCAACATTTTGAGCGATAGATTCGACATTTTGTACTGAAGAAATAGATAGACTTGAAATTAAACTCTAATATAATTTCTATTGAACATATTCGTTAACTAATTAACATGACATTTAATTTAATTTGATCCCACTATTTTAACATACTCTTCGACCCCATGAAAGAATACAAACTCATATCAAATACTACCATATCAGGCAAGATTCAGGTTCATGTTATCTCCGCGTTTGTTGTGGCTGATAACTTCAACAACACAAACTGGTAGGTCTCTAAACCAATTATAAATAATTTGCAACTCTTGGTTGACCGAATGTTATAAATAATCGATATGTGTCCCTCGGCTTGTCCGACACTGTGGCGTCAAGACAACCTAGCAAGTCAATCCTGTTATGTGACTACAATTATGTATCTGAATTTTTCCTTCATAGAGCAAACATTGTGGTGTAAATACTCATGTAGGTTTATCACCCACTTATACATGTAACATGCATTTATGAAATAGTCTGAGTCATCGTAGACTTAGAGCAAATGTTGTGGCATAAATACTCATCTCGTCGAAAAGAATTTTGCACTACAATCAATTATAAAGGATGACGCGTTCATTTTAAAATGAGACTTGTATTGAATTTCGGGGAACATTTTAATTCAGGGCATTAATCAAGATCAACTCTAACATGTTTTATCAAATAAAGCATCATGCAAAGGTTCTAAGCGCATATTGGGTACCACGTTCCCAAACATGATACTAAGCGTTTAAACATGTACTGGGCGCCGTCTACCCAAATAATTATTTGCGAACGCTATTCTAGTAATCTAAATGACAATAATTTAGCACATAAAACAGTATACTTATCAAATAATATACTGCAAAACAATAATCATAGGTTAAATATTTTGTAACTGAATATTTTCACTTTCGATGGGCCAGTGGCGCTTCGCGTGCGTAAAACCTTTTGAGTTTTGCTTTGAATTAGTGTCGCGGCTCTTGCATGGCAGAAACCTTTCGGTTTCTGTTTTGTGAATTAGGTCGCGCTCTCCACCATGGGGTTGCGGCGCTTCAGATCTAGTAAGTTCCTAATTTTAAAACTGAGGCTTTTAATCGCGATTTCGGACAGGAGTCGCGGCCCCTATCTGTTACTGTGACATGCGCCAACCCTAGTCGGCGTCGCAGCGCTGACGTCCTGTTAGAACGAATCCGTGTTGATTTTCTAAAAATCGTCCAAACCCTAAATCCAATTTAGGGATCAGATCACGGGTCCTTCATTATCACCCACCAATATCAATAACACACATATCGACCATCATTCATTCCTACCCGTTATTCGTCGTGCACCATATTCGCAATGAACCGGTATTCTGCACTAGGCTTAGTTCGAGTTAAAACAGAATGACTTACTCAATTTATCGTAGTTGATAATTTAGGGTAATTACAAAGGTCAATCGTTCATTCAAGGTATGTCGGATTTCAAGTAGCCTTGTTTTAATTCAGATTAAAACCAATTTTACGCTTAACTCATATTATTATGTCTTTCAATTGTTACACAACCATGGAACCAGTTTGTGCTCTGATACCACTGTAGGGTTTTATTGGGTTCAAAACACATAAGTAAGGTGCAGCGGAAGTTTAAAATTTATTTGCTTACTTACCCCCAATAATTTGTCTGGTATGATTACGTTACAATTGAAACCTATAAAGACATAACATAAAACTTACATCTTTTTATTTCTGAAGTATTCGCACGCGACTGTCCTTACGGGTGCAAGCCTTGCTACGGTATATTCCTCTGTCAAGAAGCCAGGAAACTTGACAGAGGTTCGGGAAGATTTTCTCTTCTAAACTCTAAGTTCAGAAAGTATGTATTGGTGTCAAAGTGTAGTCTAAATTATGGGGTTACATGATATTTATATAGCGACAATTAGGTTAATAATCTGATTAGGGTTGGGCTCAAATCCTGACCCAAATCCGAGTGCGATGGGCGGTCGGATTGGGCCCATCGCCGTCGGTGCCACGGCCATTCGGTTCGGCGACCAGTAAAACAGGCTGTGGTCGTATCTCTGACCCGTGAGCCACCTGACCCAAAAAAGCGAGGACCCGATCTTATGTAGGGTCGGGCCAGGGTCATAATTTTTTACCGGCCCGACCTCCGACCCGACGTCGACCCACCACTTAATCTATTTAATATAATTTATATTATTTTTCCTTTATTAATATTTACATGTTTTAAGAATATATGTGATGTAGACTTTATCTTTTAATGTGAAACATAATATAGAAAGAGAAGAAAGTAGTTGTAAATTGGCGCAACTTTAAATGGTCATAACTGCACTCGAATGTCCGTTTTACCATAATTTTGTTTTTATTTCGCGTAGTTTTTTTGAGACGGGGCCTTGCAAACTGCCGCCAGGCGGTTTGGCGCAGCTAATTTATGAAAAAACGTCTGTCTTCCCAATCGGTTTGACATTTCCCCAAATCGGTTTCTAATTTTCTCTTTTATTCACTACAGATCTTGCGATATACAATACATTTTAACGTACGAATTTAGTGGTAATGTAGGTGTGAATGTCAATTTCAATTTCAATTTTGAAAATTCAATTTTAGAAATAACAAAAAAAAAATCGACGGGTCCCGCAACCCGACCCGGCCAAATCCCCTCGTTATTTTGTTTTGTAGAGCGCGTCAGGGCCGACCCGTGACCCGTAGAGTCCCAAAGGGTCAGGGCAGGGTCGGGCAAGTAGGAAAAAAAAGTCACCCGACCCGAGCTTTGGACATGTGTAGTCCCGGTATGTGTCGCGGACCCTCACGTCCCATCATTAATATTCAGCATGTTTAATTAAATCCAAAATCTAATTTTGACTTAATTAAATAATTTCAATCAAATAGAAATTATCCCATAGTTTATTATCAACTTAATATTCCCTCAATATACCCTTAGACCGAAAAGACAATCGACATAGTGTGACCATTTAGGACTTCACATATCGACAGTTCGACACTAATCAAACTAATGTCCATACGAAACTCCTAGATTGCGCCGTATGACGAACTCAATATGTGAAGTACGTTACATGAATCCAGCAAACATAACCTTTATGTGATAAGATATATTTCTTTCATTCGCGACACACTCGATCAAGCTTAGGATTTGCCATGTGTCTATCCAAATGGTTTGATCACTTTATCTCATCCATATTAGTCTACAACTAGACAATATTCTAAATATGTCTCTTGCATTGGTCAATGACTTGGTCGACCTAATATCACTGAGAAGTTGAGTGTTCTCTCGATTATCCAATCGATGAATGAATCATATTCTTGTCTCAACTACCACCTTATTTTGCATCGTAATGCACCCAACACAAGTTGTGTCTTATCCTATAAAGGAGTTTAAGCTTAGGACAAGATCAAAGTACATTACTCTATAAACAAGGTGCGTATTGACCTCAAGTCAAAGGACATATATCTCCCACACACTGATAATACTTTAGACATGTATAACAAACAGTTTATCAACAGGGTATATCAATACTTTCCAAAAGTATCTATGTGTCCATTACTAGTAACCATTACTAGTAGCAGGTGAGACATACTACATTCTCTAAGAATGTGATGCAGACCACATGTCGACTTATAATATATCATCGATATTTCATTCTCAATGATCATTAGTCGAGGCTATTTTCTGAGTTACGCTCTATCATTAATATATCACTCTATTAATAACAATGTAAGCTCAAGGGATGCATATTAATGAATAATTACAAACAATCAAATAATAATTTAATAATTGCAAACGCCATAAAATACTAATCTTTTTAATAATACGAATGTGTCCAAGTACATTTGTCCCTAAAATGATTGCCTCTAGGACATACATACTTTCAATAATAGGATTATCTAAGCTAAGCTCGTGTTCATAATAAATTAGATAGGCAGAGTATGACATCATAGGACCTAGAAGATTTCTTATGCTATCATAAGGTCAATATCACATTAAGACAGGCAGAATAAACAAAGTAGTCATTTAAGAAAAATGTGGATGCAAACAGGTGTGATCACATGATCCCTGAATGTTGACATCTCAGGTATACAAATAATTCAAGCCATAGGTGATTGTATAGTCCTACTCATGCTACACTATGGGACCTAAAACACATTGAGACAAGGTATTACATGGCTAATCATACTAGATATATGAGTATGACATCTTCAAGTTTATACGACTAACAAGGCTAAACTGAACACACACAACCAGTGAATTAATGAAGACTCAACAGACATTGCATACAGAATTCTATTCATGATATATTACTCAACAATATGACACTGAAACAGGTGAAGCAAGTATGTGATCAAATTGACAGACCTGTAGAATTAGAGGTAGCCAGACTCAGGCATGTTTACAAACATCTGACTGTCTAAACCAAATAAAGCATGCATACCCTTAGGATGGTCAAGGATAAATGGGATAGTAACTTAAAACATTCATAGAAGGGCAAAGTATATGGCTAAATAGTCATGTAGAAATGATGTCTTACATATGCAGGGCTATTGAAGTCTAAACATGCACAACTCTGGTTCAGTGTATCATACAAGGTTCAGAGAATTAACACATACGCACAAAGCTTCTCATCACATTTCATCATTTTTACTATCCCCAACTAACATACACAGGTTCATAAACAGGCCAGCAAAGATTTAAAGCCGAACCTATTCTATACCACCCATTTAGCCACAAAAAGTGTATAACAGGCTGACAAACAAATTTTAGATTATTAAGATATCATTCATGCATGTAGACGAATACTCCATAAACATACAACCAGACCTCAACTGTCACAGATGATGGCTTCCAAAGTGGGACAAGCATCTTATCCTATTAATCATGCTGGATACTTGACTATTTTACCTCATGACTTCACATAATACTCCATGTGAACTTAACACAGCACATGTAAGAATCAATAATCAACTAATCAGGTTAACAGACTCAATATACTATACACACAGCCTGAGAATCATATATTTGAGACTCCAGTCAGGATTAATTATACATAGTTAATGCGAACAGGACCTAATCATCCATATTAAGCACACGTAATAGACTGTATTAAGCTAATATAACATTCTAACTACCTAATCTAAAGTACTTAAACCAAATAAAATAGCAAATCTAACATGAACAATTAAGCTAAATACTAAACTAAGCACATCATTAACTAAACAGAATTAACAAAGCAACTAAAGAAATGTGAAAAAATAACTTTAAACTAAGAGGATTGTGTAATTACCTCTTTGATGCGTAGCCGTGAAAGAAACCGGAGTGGAAAGCCTTCTTCAAATCCGCCTAAGCTCAGACCAGACAAAAATAGGGAAATTTTAGACTATAAAACTCTAGAAAAATATCTAGGATTTCGGATTGCTCAAATAGAGACATGTGCTTGATTTTTAGGGTAAATTACCACTGTCAAGACTTCATGCTTAATTTCAGACAGAAATACCGATCTTAAGACTCGGTTTTAACTGAGTGTGAGGGTCCTTGTGAGTAGATGAACTCTATTTCACCGTCTCCGGAGTTGACCAATTATGTGAAGGGGAAGAATATCACCTAAGGCTGAACCCATCAAATTTAAAGTTGGAGAAGACTCCGGGTAAGGTCACGGCCAAAAAAATTAGAAATGTCTTAGGCAATGAGATCAATTGTTGACTCGTGGCCGTGGGGTGGAGGGTGGGGGAGGGGCGATCGGAAGCATTTTTGAAAGCCACTAGGTAAAAGATACAGCTGAGAGCAGGGGCGGAACTACTATTATTCAAGACATAATCATACAACTATCTTTACTCTATATGTACCAAAGAATTATTTTGTGGAGATAAATTTTGAACCCAACTCAAGTTCTCTGAATAATGAATGCGAAGATCCCTACTATAATTGTTATATGAAACTATGAAAGAGACATCAGAATTCACCATACCTTCAACGTCTCTCTCAACTTAAAATATGCCATGCCATCCTTATCATCATTTGAAATCCACCGATATTGCGTATAGGTAGACGACGTTTACGTTTCATTTGGAGTAAATGATTTTGACGAATGTCAAACGTATTATTAACCCAACTCAGTAAAGTTTACACGGGACAAACTAGTTACCATGTGGTTTGTGCATCAAAAATTGACACCCCTTAGTAAGACACTGTATTTAGCCAGTATCCAGAGACCAGAAGTACAATTATATGTAAGGGGAAGAACCTTTTTTATTTTCTAGCAAAGTCTCTTAAGTGGCCTTTCTATCAATACGGCTAATATGTGAATATGAATTTGAGTATTTGACTCGGAAAGAGGTTGCTCAATTGGACAATGAAAAGAAGGTATTTTGTAGTTGATCAGCTAACAGTATTCCACCAGCCGAGTACCAAATTCCACCTACATCTTTTGCAAATGCAAAATCCAATCCTCATCTCTATTTCAGCAGAGATTAATTTTTTTGTTTCCCACTTGATGTTCGATATCCACTTCTGGAGTCCGGCTAATTTAGATTCGCACGGGAACTCTTCCACTTTGGGAGTTGGGAGTAAAGAGCCTCCTACCAAAGGTAACTTCATTCCCAGGCTAAGAAGGGAGGGACACCCTTTGGTGGTATCTAAGCAGAGGTTAATAGCTCTTTAATTGAAGTCACCATCAAGATTATATAACGACCGTTTGAGCATGATTATAAAACAAGTCTACTCTAAAATATCAGATTGTTACAGCACCACATTGGGCATGCATCTTTAAATTTAACCTAGTCAACTTTAACCTTAACTGCAAAATAAATTGGCCGTTCAGCTTCTTCTAACACTTCCTAGATATATTGTATTACAACCCAACCTATTAAGAGTTCCAAATCAGAAATGGAATTGTACAAAGACTCCTTATATGGATTTGGACAATCTACACCCTCTTGGAGTTAAGTTAGGCTCATGATCCATTTCTTTACATGATATTAGAGCCAAATCAATTCAAATTCTTTGTTCACCGATGTTGAACTCCCAAATTATATTATCCATACTTCAGTTAACTAGGTCTGGACATGCGGGAGAGTGTTAAGAGTCTCACGGAAATGAAATGGAAACATGAACACATGAATTTAGACAATCCTCACACTTTTACAAGCCAGTGAGTTAATCCCAAGATTTATTATTTACAACACCAAACATGCTGGTGGTTTATAGTTGCTTCTAGAATTTGACCAGAAAATTCAGTGCTACAACCCAGCCAAATTTTACCTTAGTTATATGTAACCCTACTAAAAAATAAGTTGGTTAACCTTAGCAACCTCTAAGACCAGTAGAAATCAAATATGAACGTTACAACAAAATAAAATTTAACCTCACTCCATAAGTTGATTCATTTAGCTACTTCTAAGACAATTAAGATATATTCTCAAACCAGGAAATACCATCAATGGTTAGTGCACGGTGTTTGCAATAACCCAAGTATCCAGTTCTCCCACAATCCAAAATTTCTAGTTCTTTTTTGCATAAACTTATCCATCACTGACATTCAAATACCTAACAATTTGAAAGCTTTGGTAAGATCAACTATTAAACATAAGCAGCCAAGACTTGAAATATCACAACATTTAAAAAAGAAAAGGGAATCAAATACCAGCTTAAAAAAGAACTAAATCATCACTAACAACTTTATAACAATTTTTTCTCAATTAAACATCCTGGCAGTTCTGAACTTAATATTGAACTCTGGAGGCTGAATTCGAGCACAAGAGTAGCATTCTAATGCCAGAGCCTTCTCTAAGCCACAAGAGTACTGGCGGTGGTAGATTCACTGCAGAGCACAAAAAAGACATTAGTAACGCAATTTCTCAAAAAAAGGAGGAAAAGCCACCAATGAACCATCGAAACAATACATAAGAACTGGCACTGAGCTAACTTCACATAAACCAATTTGAGCGAGCAGAGAGATTAAGGTAAACATGCTAACTGTTCGCCTTGAGGGACAGGAGACGGGTAATTTCCTATTGTTATACAGATTGAGATGGTCCCTTTTTTTGTAAGTGCAGATCAAAACTCTCTTTTTTAATAAGCGCAGATTGAGATTGTCCCAAGAACTTTGTGCAAATAATGCCCTCTAAATTTAGCAGAAAATTCATTACAAACACAGAGATTGCTCAAGCAATACAACGATAAAGTTTAGAGGCAGATCCAAAGAACCATTCTTTCTTACTAATAAAGACCCTACAATTCTTTCTTTCAGTTAACTAAACCTATATACTATTCACCAAATAAACCTTAAAAAGTTATAAGCAACATATATTGAAGTGGATGTCAGGCAAGACACATCGAAAATGCAGAAAACCTCTATCCTTTTTATACTCTTTTCATTATATTTGAATGTAGCATAGAGTACAGAAATTGTAGAAGTATGATTTTTGGCATGCAATAAGCACTTATATACTCCCTCCGTCTCAATTTGTTTGAAGGTTGATCAGTTCAGGAGTCGAACAGTTCTTTCTTTGACTACAGTTTTCTCCAACTCATTTAATATATTGTGAATTATTAATTACAGAGACCTATAGTACTTTTTATGTAGTTTTCAAATATGTAAATTTTATTATAAAATATTCGAGGAATCTATGTTTAAAATTAAGTCAAAGAAAAAGTTGTTTGACCCCCAAACTGGTCAACTTTCAAACAAATTGGGACGGAGAGAGTAATACAATTCAAGTGTACCATCTTCTTTCTCATTTGGAGGAAAAGTATTTCATCAGACACAACTAAAAATATAACAGATACACCACCTGGCGGGAACCAACCCCACAGGGATAATATCATGATGATTTAACCATATAAAACTAAACTGCAAGGGATACAGCAGCTAGTGAGTGAAACTAAGAATTCACCAGGGAGCAATAGTAGTCAAATTTTTCCATGGAACAACAGTCTCCAGCTAGAAAGTAATCCAAAACTAAATTCCTGAGACAAGCATATCGCGCTGATTGAGCCGTAGAAAAGGTTTCTAATTAGAATTATCTTGTCACTGCATTCCCAAAGACAGTTATCACACATGCTCAGGTAAAAAGTTATTTCCTACTAGAATTTCCACGTTGACATGCACTGAACACGTTATGATGCAGAAACAAGATTAGACTGGTTTAGTATGAGGAATCAGAAGCACAAAACTAAAGCATATATATGAGACTGGACTTACTACTTCCAGACGGGTGGAAGCTTCTTTGTTTTCTTATAGTAACGAGCAAGTCGGTGAATCCTGCTCTCGACAAGAATCAACCTAAATTTGGAATCCTTGTCTTTCCTGTTTCTCTCAAGATGCTTCCGGATTGCAACGGCCTTCTTGATAAGGTGATAGAGATCCTCGGGAATCTCAGGAGCAAGTCCTAGCATAAATAAAACAATAGGTTAGTCAACCACTTTTATTAAATAAGTGTTATGAAGTATCGACTTAATCACTCAACATGTCAAATGAGTACCATGAGCCTTCAAAATTCTGAGAATCTTGCTACCAGTTACACTCTTCACCTGAGCAATCCCGTGAGAATCACGAAGTATAACACCAATCTGAGAAGGTGTCAAACCCTTTTTGGCAAACTTGCAAATATTATCCTCAACCTGAAACACAAGAAAGTGAATTTATTATTCTTTTTTTTCTTGTTAAAAGTAAGTGCATTTATTATCCTTTTAAGAAAATAAAAGAAATAACTAAAACTCGAGGTCAAGAAATGGTCAGTCAGTTGTGCAACTAATAGTTATCATATTATTTCTGGGTATTGGCTCAGTACTATTCAAATGGATGAACTCCAACAAGTTCTATCACAAGGATCAACATCAACCTAATATCCATTATTTATTGAGAATACAGCTCAAAGAGGCAAAAGGGCAACTCCCCGACTTTCTTTTGCATGGTTAGGCACTAGGGCTACAGAATCTACATATTATGCAAGAAACCTCCTATACCTTCCTTTTCCTTGACATTGAAATATCAAACTTACTGATTGAGTAAGGGGGTAAACATTTCACATATTTCTGCGTGTGCTTGTTTGTTTCGACCAGTAATGGATGTCACTGTATAGGTGAAGAACTTTCACTTTTCCAGATGCTCGTTGTGGAAGATCATCTCTATTGATTTTCAAACATTTCTGATATACTTTTCTAGCTGGACTCTCTCTTCTCTCTCCTCTCTCTTCCTCTCTTCTCTTTCTGCCCCAACGGTAAGAATAACAACTCCCCACCCCACCCCCTTCCCTGACGGTGACCCAGCGTTGGGCGTCACTCCGTCCTCCGGCCGGCGACCAGGCACTAGCCTCCGCTGCTCCGACCATGTACGCTTTTTCATCTCCTCTTTCCCATCGCCGGCGACTTCATTCCAGCCATATCTCTCCGGTGAACAGTATGTTTTCCTGCCAGATCTCTCCACTTCTCTCATCTCCTCTCTTTTCTTTTCGCTTCCTTTCTCCCCAACCAGAAACCTCTTCTCCAGTAGGTTTCTGGATAGGCTGCGCAGGTACTCAATTTTTCCAGTGGCGAACAGTGATTTTCAGCGACAAACAGGTGCCTGGAGTTGGTACCTCCGTATTCATTCTTTGTCTATTATCCTTGTAGTTAAAGTTTACCTCCTCCGCTTTATTGAATCTTGACTTCACATTCTTGTCTTATTCTTTTTGCCTTTAGATATATCATTCTTGTCGTAGTAGTCCGACTTGGCTCTAGATTCTTGCTAACTTGTGCTTTAGTATTGAGTCCTGCTTGTTGTATTATAAACCTTTGATTAGCTTATATTTGTTTGTGGCTTTAGTAAACGATAGTAAACTAGAGTCATATTCTCAGTAGAGGACGAGGGCAAGGGTTAAGGGAGCTTCTAGGTTGAGAGTAGGGTCTTGGAATATTGGGACTTTATCGGAAAAGTCCATTGAGCTAGTTAAAATTCTTAAAAAGAGGAAGATTAATATAGCTTGTGTCAAGGAGACCAAATGTGTAGGACATAAAGCTAAGGATATGGACGGGTATAAGTTATGGCTCTCGGGTAAGTCGAAGCATAGAAATGGGGTAGGCATTTTAGTATATAATGAGCTAAGGGATCATAGATGATAAGAGAGTCAATGACATGGTGATGTCGATTAAGTTGGTCGTTTGAGGGCACTCTGAACATTATTAATGCTTACGCGCAGCAAATGAGCTTGAACAAGGAGGAGAAGAGGCGATTTTGGGAGAACTTGGACGAAGTGGTAGGAGGTATACCGCCCACTGAGAAGTTATTCATAGGAGGAGATTTCAATGGACACATCGGGGCGATTTCGGGGGTTAATGACGATGTGCAGGGAGGTTTTGGCTACGGGGAAAGGAACGGAAGAGGAATCTCACTTTTGAATTTTGCAAAAGCTTTTGGATTGGTGGTAGCAAACTCAAATTTCCCAAAGAATGAGGAACACTTGGTAACCTTTCGTAGCTCGGTGGCTGCGACGCAAATATACTTTTTACTCCTAAGAAAAGATGATAAAGGCCTTTGTAAAGACTAAAGACTGTAATATCATTCCGAGTGAGAATCTTACAATCCAACATGAGCTCTTGGTGATGAATTTGGAGATCATGAGAAAGAAGAAGACATGCGTGGATGGACAGTCGAGGATCATGTAGGGGAGTTTGACTTTGTCTAGTGCCCAAGAGATGGGGGAGAATTTGATGGCTATGGGGGCTTGGGAGAGTAGGGGATGCGAGCAATATGCGACATAGGACAGCCAGTTGCATCATAGAAGCATTTAGAGAGGTTTTGGGGGTCTCTAGAGGTCATCGTGGTGGCACAGGGGTGGTGGTGGAATAGAGAAGTCCAAGGAAAGGTGAAAACAAAGAACGGTGTATGCGAAGTTGATAGAGAAAGGATGATGAGAAGTGGACAAATAGGGAAAAATATAAGATAGTGAGAAAGGAGGCGAAGTTGGCGGAATCGGCGGCAAAAACGACAGCTTTTGAACGCCGATATGTTGAACTAGCGGACAAAGGCGGGGATAAGAAGTTATTCAGGCTAGTTAAGGCAAGGGAGAGAAGGGAACATGATCTAGATCAAGTTAAGTGCATCAAGGACGGAGATGGCAAAGTATTGGTGGAGGAAGCTCTCATTAGACGGAGATGGCAATCATACTTTCATAAACTCTTGAACGAAGAAGGCAATGTTCTAAAAAACGCTAGGCGGGACCAGGGCGGGGACTGGGCGCCTAGCGCCTAGGCGGGACTGGGCGCCTAGCGCCTAGGCGGGGGGCTAGGCGGGACGGTCTAGGAGCGCCTGGCGCCTAGGCAGCCGCCCAGGCCGTTTTTTAGAACATTGGAAGAAAGGGACAGAGACATTGTGTTGGGATATTTGGAGTACTCTGAAAGATGTCACGATTTCAGGTATTGTAGAAGTATAAAGGTGGAGGAGATCAAGGGTGTTGTTCATAGGATGCAGGGGAAGAGCGACCGGGCCAGACGAGATTTCTGGAGAATTTTGGAAGAGTGCAGGCAGAACAAGTTTGGAGTGGTTAACTGAGTTATTTATTGTCATTTTTAAGACGGCGAAGATGTCTGAAAAATAGAGGTTGAGTACTATGATTCCTTTGAAGAAACAAGGGCGACATTCAATGTTGCAATAACTATAGAGATATCAAGTTATGTCACATTATGAAAGTGTGGGAAAGGGCGTTAGAGATGAGGGTAAGGAGAGGCGTATCTATTTTAGATAATCAATTTGAATTCATGTCGGGGCGCTCAACTACAGAAGTCATCCATCTTATAAGAAGACGGGTGGAGCAGTATAGGGAGAGGAAGAGGGACTTGCACATGGTATTCATCGGTCTAGAAAAGGCTTATGACATAATGCCAATGGAGGTTCTATGAAGATGCTTAGAGGCTAGAGGTGTACATATGGCGTACATTAGGGCGATCAAAAACATGTATGATAGAGCCAAGACAGTGGAAGGAGACTCAAAGCATTTTTCAATTGTGATGGGGCTACACCAGGATCAACTCTTAGCACGTTTTTATTTGTCTTGGTGATGGACGAATTGACGGGGCATATTCAAGGTGATGTGTCATGGTGTATGTTACTCGCGAATGACAATCTTAATTGATGAGACTAGCAACAGAGTTAACGCTAAGTTAGAGGGTTGAAGACAAACTCTGGAGTCTAAAGGGTTTAAGTTGAGTAGGACCAAGACCGAGTACTTGAAGTGCAAGTTCAATGACGTATCGCATGAGGCTAACGTGAAACTAAGACTTGGCACCCAAGTCATCCAGAAGAAAGAAAATTTCAAGTATCTTGGATCTATTATATAAGGGAATAGGAATATTGACGATGATGTCACACATCGTATTGGTGTAAGGTGGATGAAATGGAGGCTCGCTTCTGAAGTGTTGTGTGATAAGAAGGCCACCAAAACTTAAAGATAAATTCTACAAAGTGGTGGTTAGACCGACTATGTTGTATGAGACAGAGTGTTGGTCAGTCAAGAACTCACACATTTAGAAGATGAAAGTTGTGAAAATAAAAATATTGTGATGGATGTGTGTGGACACACTGATAAAGACAATACTTTCTAAATTAAAATATTATTATTTTTATGTCTTGAGCCCGGGCCTCATGCAACTAGTATATCCATATACCACAAAACTTACAGAATGAAAGAAAAACCAGATAGACTTTGAAGCTAAAGAGTACCGATAAAAATGAACAAAGACAAGATCAAACGTCAAGTGATGAGACATAAATTGCACCTATTTCACAAATACTACTGATCTATAGAATTAAACAACGCATAATAAGGATTTCTAAAGCTCGACAATGCATTTCCATTTCATCCAAATTGATACAATTATACACATACATATATTACTCCTCTCGTCAATCACACAAATTTAACAAAAAGAAAAGTTTAAATAGAATGCAAGTACTTACATCAGGAGCAGATGTTTTCAACCAACTAGGTGGAGTCCTCTTATACGGAAGTGCTGAAGCTGAAATACCCTTACTGTCATAGCCACACAAAAAAAATCAATCAGTATAATGTGTCATGGTATACACTAAAGGAGAAGAAAGAGTGAACAGACCCTCGACTGTGCATACGACCCATGGTGGTGTGGTGGCTGATGGTATGCGGCTACAGCAAACGAAACCTAAAAGATGGTTATTTGCGGCTAATTAGGGCTTTATAGACTCAGCTCCTTGTCTTTGGCTTTGTTTTAAGTTTTAACTCCGCTTATTTGTTCAATTAGTAGATCACCATTTAAATTTTAGCCTACTTTTAAAATTATGCAAAAATATCTTACCAAGTTATCAATAATCAACACCCACTAATTAGTAATATTCTATAATAATTGTATAATATGAATATAATTAATAAATATACATTGATTTTATATTTATTATACATAAATTATATAATAAAGATACATTTTCTATATATATTTTAAAGGAATACATATTTCATACAATAATGATACAATTTCTATACATATAGAGTATTGATACATATTCTATACAATAATGATATAATATCTATATGTAAGGATACATATTCTATACATCAATGATATAGTTTCTATACATATACAGATACAATTTCTGTACACATCTTTGTTGGAATACATATTATATACATCAATGATACATCGTCTACACAATAATGATACAATTTCTATACACATAATGTAGGGATACATATTATATACAATAATATTACAGTTTATATATGTATGATAATATGTACAGTAGTGATACATATTCGATACTACAAAGATACAATTCTATGCATATGCTGGAAAAAATCTAAAAATTGACAAAAAAAATTATTACAAAAGAAAAAAAAACTTAGAAAGCTTGAAACTAATCAAAAGGAGTCTTTGTTTCCAGAAGACAAGTTATTATATGGATTCCCTATTATATTAGATGACTTGACGTGATTAAATAAGGTACATATAAATAAGTATTGGCTAGCGGTTGGGATTAATTTAAGGCTAACAAATGAGTTTACATCATAATTGGGTCATTCTACTATCATTAGTTTTGGCCGGATGGGTAATTATGTCCTTATCTCTATATATTACTCAAATCATTAAATTGTTATCTAATGTTTGTAATAACTTAAAAAAATTGTGATTTAATATTTTTTTCATAAAAAATTTTAGTTTGCTCAAAAGAAATTTTTAAATTGTGATCTAAAAATTTTATATATTGTAAAATAAAATTAAAAATAATATTATTTACTAAAAAATTATTCCGAAAAAGGAATAATCTGCCAAAATTACTCTTTCAATTAAGTTTTTGGCAAAACATCCATAAAAGTACAACTCTAACACCTACAGTTTGTTTTGATGGTTGTTAGTTGTTACCCATTTCATACCAATTTATGTTTTTTTTTTTTTGCTTTCTCTGATACACTTTTGTGAATATAATAGTCAGATAGATTGTATTATTTAATTTAATTGTATTATATAGTAAAAATAATTGATATATTAACATGGACAGTCAAGACCTCGCACATTCAGAAAATGAAGGTGGTGGAAATGTGAATGTTGCGCTGGATGGGTGGACATACGATGAGTGATAGGATTAGAAATGAAGATATAGGTGGGGGTGGCCTCGATGGAGAACAAGATGCGGGAAGCAATGTAGAAATGGTTCGGACATGTGAGGAGGAGAAATGTGGATGTCCCAGTGCGGAGGTGTGAGAGGTTGACAATGCATGGCTTTAGGAGAGGTAGAGGTAGACTGAAGAAGTATTGGAGATAAGTGATTAGAAAGAACATGACGCAGTTACAGCTTACTGAGTACATGACCTTAGATAGGAGGTTGTGGAGGATACAAACTAGGGTAGAAGGTTAATAGGTAATAGAGCATTGCCTCACATTTCTTTTCATACTAGTAGTCGTAGTATTTCTCTTGTAATTTCTTATCCTTTGCTCTCTGGTACTATATATTATCTATTGGTATTGTTTAGCGTACTATTTTGTTGTAGTTATTGTTTTTTTTTTCCTTTTTGACATGCTTTGTTTTGCTATATCTTGAGCGGAGGGCTATCGAAAACAACATCTATATCAATGTAGATGTAAGATCTGTGTATACTCTACCCCTCAAATCTCACTTGTGAGATTACACTGAATTTGTTATTGTTATTGTAATTGATAAATTAACAAAAGTATCTTTAATTGTTGTAAATGTATCTATAATTATTGAAATAATTTAAGACGATTTTAAAATTTATCACCAATTATGCCTTGTAAATGTATTAAGCTTATAATGAAAATAATCAAAATCACGGTATGATATAACATTAAGTAAGCATACTTCATAATTTAAGGATTTCTACAATGATGTTAGTTCACTGTTAAGTGTCATCGTCCACCATTATTAATTATAATCATTGTGGCCCATCACTATCAAGTATTTTCTCTGTCCCAATTTATATAACACAACAACAATTTAATTTTAAACTTTACATTTTACGCTTAACGAAATGATATATAACCACATAAATATATTTGACTTGTTTTACACCATAAAATTCAAAAGTCTTTTATTTCTTAAATTTCGTACTCAGTCAATTGAGACGGAAAGAGTATCAACTATCGATATCGCTCACCACCCACAACAACTATCATCGCCAATCACCAAGGTCAATCGGCATCATCGCTAGCCACCCATTTAATCATTATCGATCGTCAATCATCAATCACTATCGATAATCACTATCATCAACCATCAGTCCACCACTATATATATCAATTATTAGGTATTACTATCATTTACTACAATTACATCTGTTATCATCAACCACCACTATTAATGTCATCCACATGAATTTGATTTTGTTTGTTCCGAGTACAATTAAATTCCTGTCATGACGTTCCTTTTTTTTAAGAAGATAATTATATAATAAGTAGTTAGATATAATGAGAAAATAAATAAGGTAACAATCCAACACATCAAATGGATTGTCACATGAAATGAACCATTTCATTATTATGTAATAATGAATTTAATAAAATCACAAACTTTAAGTAATAATTAAACATTATAGTTAAAATAATACAATACAATACCATTGATGGCAACCACCCAAAATTAGCGTTAAAATTGTTTTTGAAGTTCACCAGAACTTGCTAATTTTAAGAAAATTATTTTACTTTTCCCAAAACATTCAAACAGATACAGGAAAAAAAATTGCCCAAAAGTTATTTTTATGAGTCAAACAATGTAGGTACGAAAATAGTAAACAATTATTATAAGTCTTTCGAAAGGGTAAACAATATGAATTACAATAGTTATCAATCTTGTAGCCAACAAGAGTTGTGGCGACAATAAGTTTTGAGTTCTTGATCTTCATTCCAATTGCAACAAGCTCTTAGATCTTGATAACCTGAAACCAAGAGACACTAAATCCCTACTTGTTAATTGTGTTGACTCGAGTGTTAGCACTTTATCCTTAAGACAAGATTGTCCAGTATATATCATTTTATGTTAATGGGCAATTGTCTTCCAAGATAAAACATCATCAAACAAATGAGCAAAGAAAACTCAAGTGTTTACTAAAAAAAGAACATTGAGTGTTTGAGAGAAAACTTAGAGGAGAAGAAGTTCAGAAAATCTGATTTTTGGTGTGTTATCTAATTGAGTCAAGTCCTCACTTTATAGTGTAAGGTAAATGACCTCTCAACTAGACAACTAATGACATTCAATAGTCATGTAATGACACTTATTGAAAGGTTACAATCAGCCAAATAATGGTTGAATTCATGTGCCAAGTAATGGAGATTCAATGCTCCAAACCAGCCCAAGAGTCAAAAACTTTTCAGCTTCTCGTCGACCTTTCTGCCTCCGAAGCGTCGTGGCTCATCTGAATTAGCGTCGTGGCTCCAGTAACCAACGGATGGTACAATGTCGCGGCTCTAGCCTGGAGGCGACGCGACCCTCCTCGACTCCGCGGCCCTTTCCGACTCCTTTCATCTTACACGTCACACACTTCTTCCTTCATTTACCAACGTGGAACACACGTCATTTAACCAACGATCGTCCATCATTTTATGTCTCAAACGTTTACTCACATACAATATCTCTTTCACTAATGAAATTTACGATACTTGGCATTACGAGTGCACGTGTGTGGAAACGACGTTTCCGACGTGCGAGGCCTCAATTGTTCGAGTCATAAATAATGGGTTAAACTTAATTCCACATTAGTAAATTTCCAACAATCCGCTCTTGAAAGAGATTTTGGCATACTTGCAAGGTGTCTTTCTAGCAATCTTTCGGTGGACCGATGTTGCATCTGAATAAGTAGTCGTAGCTTTGAACCTTCCATAGTTTAATACCATCGGACTTACTTACTGTGCGGTGAATGTGATGTCTTAAACCGTCAGTGTTTAGTGTAAGTCATGACAATGGTACCAACACAACAACTTTCCTTCCTCTGTTCTTCTTAATGTTTTGTCTGTTGTGGCCGTGGAAACACTTGGATTCTTAAGTGCACTTATTTGAGGTGACCTGTCCTCGAACTTAAATAGGTGGTCTCCTACGAGGTATCCTTCTATACCCCACTTCACAAGTGTTAGACACCATTAAAAGTTTCTCCAAACCTAACCTCAACCGTTGATGATCATTAAAGGTTTTGGAAATTTAACTTTTACCTACCATGCAGGTAGCACTTTAAGATCTATCACGAGAACGACTTTGGATTCATGTTTCTTTATAGAAATCATCATCCGAAGTGCTCTTGTTCCACCGAATCGCTCAATTGAACCTTTACAATTTAGTTTTCTCATTGAACCTAATTATTGGGATCTCTAGTCAGTAAGGTTGGGTATCCAACGTATCAGTTCTTATCGTTTGGGTTTTACGCCTATTCCCCTAGACCGACAGAACTTTTGATCTTCGGGTAGCCCTTTAGTTAAAAGGTTTGCTATATCTTTTGTAATCAAAGAAGTGTTGTCCGTGATGATCAACTGTCACACGGTCTTAAGTCTCTGACATATATGTCCAGATGCTGTCATCCATGTCCTACAGTGTATAACTGACAAAGGTACGTGTTTCTCCCAATAAGGGAGATCCTCTAAGAGGTCGTGAAGTCACTCAACTTCTTTTCATGCTTTATCCAAAGCGATAAACTCCGATTCCATCACGAATCGGCCGATGTAAGTTTGCTTAGAGAATTTTCAAGGACACACCACACACATCCACTTGTGGATTTGGTGTTCTTCAAGTCTGATGTCCAGTTTGCGTCATTGTGTTCTCCCAGAACTAATGGACATTCAGAATACCATAATCCATAGATAAGTGAGTATTTCGGATATCCTCAAATCCGATTTAACACCTTATATTGATCATTTCTAGAATCACGAGTGAACCTTAGTTCTACTTTTATGAGCCGATACCAGGTAATTTGTAGTGTGTAAAATATATTGAACTACATGTGACCTGCACATTTCGCTCCTTGTATATGGGTGCACCATGATTTATATCCATTGGTGACTTCAACGAGACTGTCAAACACCTCACAGATGAGTTTGGTGTTAGACTAGTCTGTTAGATGTCTTAGAAATACCAATTCCTAAGAAGTCATATGAAATACACATATCATTGACATTCATTAACAGAGAAACCCTTTGATAGTAAAGTACTACCAAATTTTTCCGTGCCATTACTTCGGAGCCTGTTTCAGCCCGCACAGAGATTTGATAAGTCGACAAACTATATTATCTTGCCTCAGAACCACACACCTCTCAGGTTGTTCCATATAAATTTCTTCTTTCATATTCAGATTGTTGGCCTTATAACTGTTGGCTTTCTAACTTCAGAGTCAATGTTTCAGAGTCGATTCATTGTTTCTATTTCATCCAAACTTCCAGACTAAATGTAAATATTTTAGGGACTAAAAAGAAGTTCGTAGAAGTCCAATTCACTAAACCAACTCAAGTTAGGAAGGTTGTGTCGACATCCATGTCACGCAAGATCCGCAAGTGACCCTAGATGTTAAGCTATTCACAGAGGAGCACATGTGTCTAAGTATTCGAGGCCATATACTCGTCTATCGATCCATCTACTTTGTACTTAATTTGAGTATTCACTTTTACAACCTAAAGGTTCTTTTCCCAGAGGAAGATTAACCATCACATAAGTATGTTTTTATCTGATGGAGTCTAGTTCTCTCTTTGTAGCTTCTTTCCAAAACAACGGTTTCAGAGATGACAATTATTTGTTAATCGTTCATGGTTCATTCTCAACCATACAAGCTAGAAGGCCTGAAATAAGTCTTTGTCCCCTATTTGCTCTATCTTGGTTCAACACCTAGAATCTCTGAGTTCTGTAGATCTGAAACATTAAGTTAGGATGGTCGAACTTCCGAGTTCAGAGATATCTGAAACTTCTAGTTTCTGACAATGACACTCATGGGTTCTTTTAACCTCGAGCAATTACTTCGCTTTCCTTCATGGAAAGTTATCTTCAAAGAATTCAAAGATTCTTCTTTGACACCAAGACGCGGTAGCACTAATGTTATTCGCATCCAATGGATACGCAATCTAATCTTAGTCCAATCTACCGAGCCACCCCACATCACAACATATGTACATAGGATCCTTTCCATGTTTCACATGGAGGGTTATCTTTATCCTTATGCGAAATTCTCGTTAAGAATCACATTAGCGGTAAGGACCACCTTGCTCCACAAATTTTTGGGCGTACAGTCTTTGTGCTTGGCTCACATCGTTAGGCGAGGTGAAGTAAGGAGCATCATTAGATGAACGACGCTTCACATTCCCCACTCCTATCACTATGAATTCCTCAATCCGTAGGCTTAGTTGATTTTCAACTTCTGCTTTGTAGTGATTATCCGCTTCAACAGCTTCACCTTTGCTTTTCAACAAACAAAGGATGCAGAACGTTGTCCCATCGTCAATGATGATCACGATGTACTTGTCTCTCCTTCTATTTTGTACAAGCTTGAATCACCCATGTAGGTGTGACTAAATTCTAGAGGAACAATGTTTTTTTTTTGTTATTCCTTTGACGGAATGGAAATGTGACTTTACCTATTCGCCTACCTCAAATTCATTTTGAGGGTTTATGTCAACAAAAGGCAAAAATCTCAATTCAGTTAGCTTTTGAATGACTTTATATGTAATGTGTCTTAATCTATGATGACATAGATGCATAAATTACAAATATATCATCTATTTGGCTACAAACTTACTGTACCATTCTTTGTTATTACAAACCTTTTGGACTAGACTCAAACCATCTCGACCAACATCGTCCCTGAAACTAATTTTGGGACATGTATCATTTCCTTTTAGAGTTATCCCATTCCCTTAAATCCTTTTGAGGACATCTTCTCCAACCCCTCTGTTTTGGAGGCGGCGTTGCTTCACATGAACAACTTCTTGGCCGTGTTTAGGGCGTAACCGGATCATATATATATATGTGATCTAGATACTCTGGACCATTTCAGTTGCCTTGACAGACTAAGTGTCCAATTTCTTTTGTCTTTCTTTTGGCCTTCGCATCGCTTAAGATCCGAAACGGTGACATGTTTGTCTTTAGTCATCTTCCCTTGTGATTGGTACCCAGGAAAATTCCTGGCGCTTACTTAGAATTGTCAATTTTATTACAACTTAAGATCATTTCTTTTAAGTTGTTGTTTACAATAGTCCGATCTTTAAACGGGAAGGTAAGTGATTCAATTTCTTATTTTTGAGTGTAGGGAATATAAGTTTTTAATGAAAACACTTCATATTTCTAACCTTGCTTTATTCACTTTTATTCAGAAATTATCTAAGCACATTATGGACAAGGAAGGATTAGAAACTTAGACCTTTTGGATTCTGGCCCACGTTAGTCCCTTCGTTGGACTGAGTGTCCATATCGTCCTTACCATTCTTTGGACCCTTTATCTGGGACAGATGTAGGCCCTCTGCAAGATAAAACAACATCTTCAGCATTCTCCTCTTGTCCTAGTTGACATCTTCAGCCTCTCGTGGGCGCTTGTTTCCACCACTCTCGGGATCGGTGACACCAACTCTTCCTTGATCCTTAGTCGCACCAGCAGAACTATCAACAATATCTGGAAGCTCATCATCTAGTCGAGAGAGGGCAGTCTTTAGAAAGAATAGGTTGGGAAAGCAAGAGAACGCTTCGCATTTTCTTATCTTCTTCCCGCCCGCACAAAAAGAGGGAATTCTCGCCTTACCCAAACCAAAGCCAAGCAGGTTTTATCCAGAGATCTCATCTTTTGACAGAGACAGATTTATAATTATCGTGAAAGAGAGAGCCAAAACTAGGACCAGATCTGAAAGCATGGTTATTGACAGAGACAATATTTGAACTGTTAACAGAACTGTCAACAGAACTGGTTTCACCAAGAAAGCCATAGCCATATTTGGGATCATATCAGCTGGCAAACATCTTTCGAGGACTAATACATATCTTGTCTTAAGATTATGAGTCATACAATGAATGTACGGGAATAGTAAACAACTATTACAAGTGCTTCGAAAGGGTAAACAATAGGAATTATAATAGTTATCAATCTTGTAGCCAACAAGAGTTGTGGCGACAGTAAGTTTTGAGTTCTTGATCTTCGTTCTTGAATCTTCGTTCCAATTGCAACAAGCTCCTGGATCTTGATAACCTGAAATCAAGAGACACTAAATCTCTACTTGTTAATTGTGCTGAGTCGAGTGTTAACACTCTGTCCTTAAGACAAGATTGTCCTGTATATATCCTTTTAGGTTAATGGACAATTTTCTCTAAAGATAAAACAACATCAAACAAATGAGTAAAGGAAACTCAAGTGATTACTAAAAGAGGAACCTTGAGTGTTTGAGAGACAACTTAGAGAAGAAGAAGTTCAGAAAATCTGATTTTTGGTGTGTTCTCCAATTGAGTCAAGTCCTCAATTTATAGTGTAAGGTAAATGACCTCTCAACAAGACAACTAATGACATTCAATAGTCATGTAATGACACTTATTGAGATGTTACAATCAGCCAAATAATGGTTGAATTCATGTGCCAAGTAATGAAGATTCAATGCTCCAAACCAGCCCAAGAGTCAAAAACTTTTCAGCTTCTCGTCGAACTTTCTGCCTCCGAAGCGCCGTGGCTCATCTGAATCAGCGTCGCGACTCCAATAACCAACGGATGGTACAACGTCGCGGCTCTAGCCTGGAGGCGCCGCGACCCTCCTCGGCTCTGCGGCCCTTTCCGACTCCTTTCATCTTACACGTCACACACTTCTTCCTTCATTTACCAACGTGGAACACACGTCATTTAACCAACGACCGTCCATCATTTTATGTCTCAAACGTTTACTCACATACAATATCTCTTTCACTAATAAAATTTACGATACTTGGCATTACGAGTGCACGTGTGTGAAAACGACGTTTCCGGAGTGCGAAACCTCAATTGTTCGAGTCATAAATAATGGGTTAAACCTAATTCCACGTTAGTAAATTTTCAACAATTTTACATGGTCTTTGAAACAAACACGACTATTAGTTTTTGTCACAAAACTAACAAAATTTCACAATCACAGGAATGTTTTATGTATTGATTGAAATAAGCGTTGTGATATTTGTTTAAAGTTGGAGAGGAACCTTTTTTATTGTTATTATTTTATTTTATGAAAACGTTTTCTTTGAGAAAATATATATTTTAGATTTTAAACTAACCAAACACTTGAGGAAAACATTTTCAACTCATATGAAAATAAAAAGAAAAGAAGATGGGAAAACCTGTGGAAAAGAAAAAGGTCCTTAAAATTCTAGCTCTCGCTAAATTACTGGATTATCTTATCAATTCATTATTCACTGAGAGCGTGTTTGGATTGACTTGCTGGTTTTTTATTTTTAAGTTTTTTTTCTACTTTTTGAGGTGTTTGATTGAGATAAAAAATAATTTTAAACACTTATTTTTAAACTAAAAAGATATAAAAATAAGCTAAAAGCCAAAAGTTGGTTGGTTAGAACCAACTTATGACTTTTAACTTTTAGTTTATAAGCCACTTTTAAAAAGTCAATACAAACACCCTCTGAATCTTTAGAGATATACTTGATAGGCATTTGGTCATAGAAATAAAAATAATAACTTTTTTTTTGAAAATTTTAAAATTGGAGTTGGAGTTGTGTTTGACCATAATTTTGTAAATAATATTTGATTGTTGGAATGTACTTTTTCTTAAAAATATGAATATGATTTATACATACAACTTTTAAAAACTAACAAAATCTGTTAATAAGTGTGATATCAGTCAAATGGAGGAGAAGAGAGGAGAAGATTGTGGAAGCTTTTCAGTTTTTCATTTATCTCCGGTCTCAAATGAGATATGCTTGCACATACACTATTTATACTTAACAGAAACAAAAATACACTACAAGGAAGGGAAATAAGAGAAAAATTAGTCCCACTTCTCACTAACTAATATAATTGCTCTACCAATTAGCCAACTAACCAAATACAAATTAACACTTATGAATAACTTCAACACCCTCCCCCCTCTCAAGCTAGGGGTTAAGAACAAATTCTTCATTCCTAGCTTGGAAAGAAGATAAGCATGTTGACCTGGTAGCAAAGCTTTAGTAAGCATGTCTGTTGGCTGATCATCAGTCGCAACATATCTTGTGGAAATCAGGCCTAACTGCACCTTCTCCATGATGAAATGGCAATCGATCTCGATGTGCTTGGTTCTCTCATGAAATACTGGATTGGTAGCAATCTGAATTGCGGACTAGCTGTCATAATGAGTCGAGATGGGAAGTTGCAAAGACAAATTAAGCTCTGAAAATAATCCCTTAATTCAGACAATATTTGCCACTGATGCCAAAGCCTCAGACTCGATTTTGCCGAGCCCGAAACTGCTCACGCTTCTTGGACTTCCAAGGAATAAGAGAGGATCCAAAATATACTAAGTATCCCGATACTGATCTCCTGTTAATGGGACATGAAGCCCAGTCTGCATCGCAGTAAGCTGATAAAATATTGTTGCCCTCTGCTGCTATTAACACTCTCAGTCCTGGAGCTTGCTTCACATACCTTACCACTCTTTATGCTGCTACAATATGTGATTGTTTAGGAGTTTGCATAAATTGACTTAAGCATTGAACTGCAAATGATATATCCGACCTGGTATTAGTTAGATAAAACAGTCGTCCAACCAACCTCTGATATGCTGTTGGATTCTTCAGAGGAACATCTGCACTGTCATCCTTCTTTAGAGGAACATCTGCACTGCCATCCTTGCCGGACAATGTTTTCTTCATATTTGCATCATATTCAGTAGAAGTAAGCTTCACATTGACTTCCATCAGCGAAGTGGATCGTTTGGAACCGCTAATCCCATATCCTCAATCAGTTCCAATGAATACTTTCGATGATGCATCACTATCCCCTCATTGTTCCTTGCAAACTCAAAGCCCAGAAAATACCTAAGCTCACCAAGGTCGTTGATTTTGAAATGATGTTTGTCTCGTCAATAATCCCCTGATCATTTCCAGTCAGGAGAAGATCAACCACATATATCAACAACGTAGCTATTTTATCTTCATCCTTCTTGATAAGTATAGAGTTGTCAAAATGACTTTGGACAAATTCAGATGATACCAGGGCATTGGTTAATTTGATATTCCACTGTCTGGAGGCTTGCTTAAGACCATACAGTGACTTAAGTAACATACAAACATGTCCTTGCTCATGTGCAATCTTTTGTGGCAAAGTCATATACACCTCTTCATTCAAATCCCCTTGTAGAAATGTATTAAATACATTCATTTGTTGAATGGCCCATCCTTTAGCAACTACAACAGAGATCACACTCCTAACAATGACCATCTTCACTACTGGAGATAAAGTCTCTTGGTAATCAACCCCTTCTCTTTGATTGTACCCCTTAGCTACAAGTCTGACCTTGAATCTCTCTACCTCTTCAGTAGCCTTGTACTTGATTTTAAACACCCATTTGCAGCTAATAACTTTCTTGTTGTGAGGTAAGTCAACTACCTCCCAAGTTTTATTGTCTTCTAGAGCCTGAATTTTTGAATTCATGGCTTCCACCCACCTCGATCTTTGTCGCTTCACGAATGATCGTGGCTCATGCTCACGAGATTCTGGCCAAGAAACTGTGATATTGATCAGATACCCCAGTGTAATCAACTACCTTTGACATTGAATAAACACAACATGCTTGACTGGATGTGGATGGTGTCCCTGGATGCAAGAAGTCATTCAACCAAATTGGAGTCTTTCTTATTCTGTTGGATCTTCTATCATCCTCAGCAGCCTCACCATCATCCAATGGGTCTATATTGTTGTCAGCACTGGTGGCAACATGTGATGTAATCTCTGCTGTCACAAAATCTGTGTCTACTGGCCCTCCTTCAGGAATCTGTACATGAGTCATATTTCTCACATTCTACACTGGGATAAGCTGTGAAGGAACCTTTGCATCATCAACAAACAAATTATATTCAGAGCATGGAGACAGAGTTGAGTCTTCATTTTCCTTGAATTGTTGGTAGGGAAATATATTTTCATGGAAAGTCACATCTCTGCGACAACATCGCCTCACCGAACAAGTCCAAATAGCTTGTACCCTTTCATGTTGATTGCATAACCAAGCAATACAGTCTTGATAGCCCTGGGCTCAAACTTGTCCTTCCTCACCAAGTTTGATGCATAACAAAGACATTCTATCACCTTTAAGTGTGAAAGTGATAGTATCCTTTTAAACAATTTCTCATAAGGTGAAGTATTCTCCAATATAACAGTAGGGATCATGTTAATGACATACACAACAGTTTTAACACACTCACTCCAAAATTTAGCTGACATGTGGCCTTGTAGCTTAATGGCCATAACTATCTCCAATATGTGCCTGTGTTTTCTTTCAACCACTCCATTTTGTTGTGGAGTATAGAGGCATGACCTTTAATGTATGATCCCTAATTTATTAAAGAGATCTAAATAAGCAGAATTAATAAACTATGTCCCATTGTCTGTCCTAACACCCTTGACAGCCATATCAAATTAAGTTTTTATCTGCACAAACAGGTTTTAGAGAACAGTTATCACATCAGATTTAATATGCATCAAGAAGACCCATGTCCATCTAGTATAATAATCCACCACAGTAAGAAAATATCGCATGTTATTATAAGATGACACTTTATAAGATCCCCGTACATCTAGGTGTAAGAGTTGGAAAGGAACTTCAGTCTTACTAAGACTATCAGGGAAGGACTTTCCTGTTTGTCTAGCTAATGGACAAACATCATAATGGTTTATTGAGAAATTCGACTTGATTCCAAAAGCAGTAATTTTCCTAAGCATACTTAATGGGACATGACCCATTCTTTTGTGCCAAAGTTCTGCTTTCTGCTCATCTTTAGAGATCACAGTTGATGCATGAGCATGTGCCTTTATTGCTTCCTTGTAGTTTCTACATGACTCCAGTATGTATAGCCCATCAACTTCTCTATCAGTCTCCTTGACATTCCTAGTAAACATATCCCGCAGGACAAAGAAATCAGTGAAAAATCTTGCACAACAATTCAATTCTCTGGTTAACTTTGACATTGAGAGCAGATTAAACTTAAAGGTAGGGACACATAAAACAAGCTCAATAAGATCACCATTCTTTAACCTACAACTGCCTGCTTGTGTAATTTCAGCTACATCACCTATATGAAGTTGTACATGTCCTGCACTATCCTTATCTCTTCTCTCAATCATGTTTTTATTACTAACCATATGATTAGTTGCCCATGTATCCACTATCTAGTCTGAATTGATGGTACCCCTATGTTCATGAGACATAAGATTACCTGCCATGTGAGCCTTCGATATCATTGCCTTGTCACTGTCTCCTTCCTGCTGATCAAACACCTGCAACACCATTTCATATCTATCTGGAGTGCACAGAGACAACCCTCTTTGAAGAAAGTCATGCTGCTCCTTAGACAACTGCTGCTTCATGTCTTCATTCTGTTCAGGATTAACATCAGTTCCTACTACTGCAACATTCACCTTTTTTTTTCCCTTGTAGTCTGCTGGATATCCAGCAAGTCTATAGCATTTATCCTTAATATACCCTTGCTTCATATAGTAGTCACAGAACATCAGCCTGTAATAAGTTTCTCTAGTGTGTCCTTTCATCTGGCAGTGGTCACAAAATGTATACTGGTTATATTGATTAGGTTTCTTCTGCCTGTACTGAGTAGTTTTGCCATACATGGCCATATACTCATTTGAATCAGTAACTCCAAATCTCCCAGTGATAAATTTTTGGCTTTCATCTTGTGCAATCATAACATATGCTTGATTGACATTAGGTGTGGGTGATAGCAACAGAATATGGCTTCGTGCTTGATTATAACCATCAATTAATCCCATCAGAAATTTTAATAATCTTTGATTAGCAAGATGATCAATGTAAGCCCGATGACTATCGCATTCACATGTAGGTGAAGGGATAATTGAGTCGATCTCATCTCATAGATCCTTCATCTGTGAGTAATAACTAGCCACAAGGGACACTCTCTGCTGAAGCATAGCCAGTTCCTTCTTCAATTGGTACACTCGAGACAAGTTGATTTTGTCGAATCGCTCCTTCAAATCCCTCAAAACTGCTAAAGTAGTGGATCTATACAAAATACCACTCAGTAGATCTCGGCTAACATTTTTCATGATCCACGACATCACCATTGCATTACAACGATCCCATCGTCATCAATTGCCATCATACATGTCTCTTCTCACTGTGCCATCAATAAATCCAATCTTATTCTTCGTCAACAGATTTAGTTTCATCGCGCGACTCCATAATGTATAGTTTTCCATTCTCGATAGCTGTATTTTGACATGCACATCTCCGAGAGTATCAGATGAACTAAAAAATAATGGATTATTGTGATCCACTATGTTTGAACACATATTCGAAGTTTCCTCAGTAACGACTGGTACATTTTGTGAAGTATTTTCCATTGTAGATGATTATCAACAGAACTAATCGACAACGAGATCAACAAATAGCCACAAAAATGACAAATTGGTGCTAATGACAGCTACGATTATATCGATATGTCTTCAAAATATCGATTTCAAAAAAAAAAATCGCATATAAACTGAATTGAAAATTTGATTTTCACCTATAAATTGCAATCGTTATGCTATAAAATGTATTGCATGTGTCGATTTCTCTCGATCGAGTCGCGAACAATTCTCGATCTTCAATTTCTCGAAGATCGATCTCCACTGGATCGATTCGCTTCTCGATCTTCAATTTTCTCAATATCGATCTTCAATTGGATCTATCTTGTTTCGTTAGCTTTGATACTATGTTAATAAGTGTGATATCACCAAATGGAGAGAAGATTGTGGAAGCTTTTCGCTTTTCATTTATCTCCGCCTCAAATGAGATATGCTTACATAGACACTATTTATACTTAATGTAAACGAAAATACACCGCAAGGAAGGAAATAAGAAAATAAGAAAAGAATTGGTCCCACTTCTCACTAACTAATATAACTGCTTTACCAATTAGCCAACTAACCAAATACTAATTAACACTTATGAATAACTTCAACAAAATCACCCAAAAAAATTAATAAACATAATCAGTACGTAGACACTATCCATCAATCATTCCCTATTACATTAAGCATGATTTATATAGACTTTCTTTAATACGATAATATAATCAAGTTCACAATTATTCGTATCTTCAACATGTATCGTCACTAATCACAGGCATGATCTTGTTCACTGATGCATACGGGCTACAAAACTAAAAAGACCCAATTTATTTCTTTTTTACTACGAACTACTATATAATATTACACTTTGTCAATTCTAAATATTATTACAAAGATTCTTTAGTACTAAAAATCACCAATACTAGTAATAACTATTCTTTAATATAATCCTTCCACATTGTGTAAACAATTTATTCCGCTGAGCATGCATTTTCCGATCAGCTAAATTAAACTAGGTCAAATTTATAAAAATAGAAACGTAGGTTAAAATTTGAAAAGGGAAATACAAAAAAAAAAAAAAAAAAAAGAAGAAGTGAAAATTGTGAAAACACAGTTTGGAGTATTTTCCAAATTCCAAACTTTTGATGGTCAAATGCTAATTTTTTAAAAAAGTGATTTTTTTCCCGAAAAAAGTAAATAATTCTCATGGTCAAACGGATTTGCTCGGGTGCCTCCAACTATTGGTATTTTACACATTTTCAACTTGAGGAAAATAGTGATGCAAAATCTGTGCCTTCAATAATTGATGGGTATTAAAAAGACAAACTTCCAACTCTCTTTTATGGCGTTGTCCAATAATTGATAGTAAACGTCGGTGTAGTCCACTGTGTAACCCCAGATTTCCAGGTTCTGCAAATTCCCTTTTTTTACCTCCTCTGTTTTTGCTCTAGATAATGAAATACTAGTTCCTCTTCTTATAAAATTTTGATTTTGCTACGATTTTATTGTCACATTGGTGACGCGGTGGAAAATAATTATCTTGTTTAGTTGCTACCAATAAGTGACATTCAGTTTTTTTTTATTGGTTGTTATTTTGATAACTATAGTGTCAGTGTTCGAACCACATTGCGTGCACCCTAACTCTTTATGCCTTCCACTAAATGACGGATTGAGATTTGCTTTCCAAGAAAGAGAGATGGAAGTGGATGATAGGAAAGGTATGGTTTGTGTAACTGGTGGAACAGGATATCTAGCATCATGGCTGATAATGAAGCTTCTTCAACATGGCTACTCAGTAAATGCTACCATAAGGTCCACTCAAGGTTATTACTTCCCACTGATTCTATACATTGTCTTTTAAGGTTTAAACAAAATGGCTTTTTTCATTTTGGCAAACATATAAACTAATTATATATATATTATACGTATATCTATGTATATCATATGTATATTTATGTACACTTAATATACATAACCTTTCCCTTGCTGGCTATTTTGTAAATTAAATCACTGAACACATTGGACTGTAATTATGTCTAAAAGAATGCACATCAGAAAGAAGTCTAGGGAGTAGTTTAATCTATATGTGCTTACTATAATTGTCTTTCTAGTCGGTAATGATACTGTATGTAATCTCTGAAGAAAACTTTGGTTGAATTTATTGGATCACAAAACAGATGTTAGCTACCTCACTAGCTTGCCCAATGCATCCCAAAGGCTACGGATTTTTAATGCTGATATGGACAAACCAGAAAGCTTTAGTGCAGCTATTAAAGGATGTGTTGGAGTATTTCACATTGCTCATCCAATGAACTTCGGGGACCAAGAAATTGAAGACGAAAAGATAAGGAATGCAGTTGATGGAACATTGGGAATTTTACGAGAATGCCTCAATTCGAAAACAGTAAAACGAGTTGTTTACACTTCCAGCAGAACAGCGGTTGTGTTTAATGATAAAGGTTTGGACACAGTGGACGAGAGCTCATGGTCCGACATCCATGTCATGAAAACCTTAAAGCCTATATCTGCAGCTTCTTACGTGATTAGCAAGACTTTAGCGGAAAAGGCAGTTCTTGAATTTTCTGAGAAGCACAGATTAGATCTGGTGACTGTTGTTCCTAGTTGGATACATGGTCCCTTCTTGAGTCCCCAATTCCCGGAGCCATTACGATCAGCCATGGCAATGATTCTTGGTATGCCCCTTCTACTCTTCAATCTCTGTAACTTTGTCGTATCAATTCATCAAGGACGGATTTTAGTTTCTCAACTATAGAGAGGAACATTTGGGATAAAGGTGTAGTTGATTGATATAAAGAGCACAATTATATCTATATAAATCATATAGAAAAGACGAGATTCTTAGATAATTTTTTAGTGTAGGACATTATTTCAAAGCTCTTGATAAAGACAGTGAAGGTTATATATATGTTATGATACAGTTTATTATCATCACATGCTTCTTCATAGATGATTCCTTATTTACAGATTTGGTTCACGCGATCACATTGTGACATATTCAGGAAGGCTTTTATCAATTTTGCCCATATCCACCTCTATTTTTTGGTTTGGTCATTTCCACCAAGGAACATTTTCTTTTTCATTCTTGCCAAGACGTTTCCAGCTTCTAATTTCTTCATCTATTTCATTCTTTTCCTAATGTTCTATATTTTCTTTGAGATAAATAGCTAAAAAGAGCATCAAAATCTTTTTCCTCTGCATGCATGCATCATTTCTGTGTGTGCAAAGATAGTTTTGTTTATCACCTTAATCTTGGGGAACTTGCTCTAAATTAAGCATTTCTTTATGTTATGTCTCATGAATTACACAGGTAATCAGGAAAATTGCATGAAGTATCCCTCGCTTACCCCATTCGTGCATGTAGATGACGTTGCCAGTGCACACATATTCCTGCTAGAGAATAATAAAGCAAAGGGGAGGTATATTTGCTCTGCTGTGGAAGTTACACCAGATGAGCTGTTTAACTTCCTCTCAGCTAGGTATCCTGAATATCAAATACCTAATGTCGAGTGAGTTCCCATTACACTTCTTTTGCTACTTTTCATTGAGATTAAACAAAAGTAATAAGACTTATCTCTACCTTGTCTTCGCAGTTCCTTGAGGGAGATTGGAGGGATTAAGCATCCTAGCCTTTCAGCAAAGAAACTTTTGGACACTGGATTCAAATACAATTATGGTCTTGAGGAAATGTTTGATGGTGCAATTGAATGCTGCAAACAAAAGGGTCTACTCTAGTTTATACTGTATGGCAGAGCCAACCTTGTCCAGTTGACACCCCTTTGGCCCCTTCACTAAAAAATTACAGTGTAAATAAGTAATTTTTTATGCATAATATTATACGTTGAATCCATTTGGTTTATTCGTGTGTTTACTTCTTTATATTTTGACCCCCTTGGTGAAAATTCCGACTTCCCATTAATCTAGAAAGTTCACTTAGTTTTTCTTCGTCCATCTATAACTATTACGCCCCAATGCCAATTGAAAAACAAATAAAAAGGTTTTCCTTAGTGCAGCTCTTTCTCTAATTCTCTTTTCTTCTTCCTTTTGCTCTCGGTGTACCCTCTTTATCCACCTGGTTTTTTTATTTGATATTATGTAATGCTCTTTTTCCCTTGTACATTTTTGTGTATGAACAATATGCTTAAATTGAATTAGCAGGTTGTTAAGGACCTGTTAAAATAATAATCACAAAGAAATGGAGCTTGCTGCCTTGAAGCTGGATGTTGATGAATAAATGTTTATCCCAAAAAAAGTACAATTGAATTTGTTAGTGATTTAAAAGATACATGGATCAACTTGTTCTAGTTAATAAGAAATAATGAACAGTAAGTAAAAATGAAAACAAGAATTAGCTTGATCTTCTTGAACACGGATGGATTTCCTGAGCAAGATTGGTTCGGGCTGGTTAGAAGCTTCAGTAAAATATCACTGGTAACAACGTAAAGTAAGAACAATATATATTAAGTTGTGACAATGTCAAATACAAAGTGATGAGCGTAGAATTGAATGTCATTCCAACACGAAGGTTGAACTCCTTTTATAGTACTATTAATACTAATTATGGCCTCTTAATGTCAAAAGAGTAATGACTGGTGCTATATCCGGATCGGATATACATTGAGTATCTTCAAAACTTCACTCGGGTCATTTGTGTCGGTTGTATCTGATTTCACTTCTACTGCTTCCTCGTCTCAATTGTGACTCAAACCCGGTATTAAGTCTAGCCATTTATCTCGAACCCTTATTCCGATCCTATCACATGTCGTGCCGAATTTTACGATATACAGATAGTCCTCACATTTTTCCGATCAAAATTTCAAATAAAGTGAAAATATTTGGCCAAACGCCTATGTATTTTCTTAAATGGTAAAAAAACCATTGCCAACAATGCTGACAAAATCCAAAATCATGCACCATAACACCTCTATGACCATATTCTCGTAACATACTCACTCTATTTTATTATTTTATTTATTTTTCTTACATTTTGATTAAATAAAATTGAAAAACTTAACAAAAGTTACATAGTAATAAATAGCTCAAATCATTTATCTATTTAATAACTTAATTTTATAGTGAACGTTTACATTTTTTTAATTTAATGTTAAAAAATATTATTATTAAATTTGGTCTAATTCAAATTGCATTTATAATATTAACAAAAATATTTCTCAAATGATTTGATCAAAACAAATTGCTAATTTCAGAAAGTAAATGACAGTCCAGTCCGGTGCATTAAGCTTCCGCTATGCGTGGAATTCGACGAATGACTACACCACAAGGATCTAATATCATAAAGTGTTTTTTCTGAAATTTTTATAGCAAAAATACTTTTCAAATAAGTAAATTTTAAAAATTGATGGAACTTATGTCCCACTTCAAAACTTGATAGGTACTTTTGTCATTGAGGCCAAACTTCCAGGTATGTTTTGAGAAACTCATAAAAATCAAGGACAGAAGAAACGGTCAATGTCCAGAAAAAAGAAGTTCGCCCAACTCTGTTTTTGACGAGCTTTTTGTAAGGGTTTTCGATTTAGTGTTTAGGGTTTACTATTTAGTGTTTAGGGTTCAGAAAAAGAGGGCAAAAGGAAAGAGGAAAGAAGAGAAGGAAGAAGAGGAAAGTGCCATGGGCGATCTACTGTCATGGCTTTTTTCCTTCTTCCTTCTCGTTGCTGTTCTTGGTACTATCCTCTACCAGGTAAACTAACTATCCATCAATTTTAATATTCCTTAATTGATGCATATAAAACAACCTCTCTACCTTGGAGAGTACACTCCACCCTACTCAGAGCTCACTTGTGGGAATATATTGGGTATGTTGTTGTTGTTGTAATTGATGCATATAAGTTCTTTTGAGGTAGTGATAGTACTTCCTTTTTCGTGAGTTATGGTTCGTCAAGCATCTCTGCTGCTCTATTTTTCTTTTTGTTGTATTACCGAGTTCAGATGAACCCAGTGCTTTCGATGCCGAGTGTAAATTTGTGTGTAATTTTTTTCTAAAAATATAATAAATAGTAGATATGAAGTCATAACTTTATATTAATAGGTTCGATGCTAAAAAGCTTAAAAGTTATTCCATAGAGCCTCGTAATGGGTGTTGTGCAGTGGAAATTGGGAAAGTGAAGAATTGAATCTTTGTAAAGGGGGAAATTTAATTTCCTTGATGTATTGATTCAGCACTAGCAGATAAAAGTACATGCAAACGTGAATACATTCAATTTGGATTGCTATATTTTTTTTTTTGATAATTATGGAATCTGGGCCAACTTGCGCGCACCTGGACTATTTTCACGGCTGCTACCTTACACCAACATAGGTATCGGGTAATTTTGTCCACCAAGCTTGGGCAGATGGAAAGAAGTCTCCTAGTATTTTTCCCCTGGAAATTGAACCTGAGACCTCATGGTTTTCAACCCACTTCATTGACCACCAGGCCACACCCTTGGGTGCATCAATTGCTAATTTTCTTAAAAAAGGATGTGGTTATTGGCTACAATGGTAGGTTTCAATGTTGTTGAAGGGAGTGAATAAACTTCCTCATATTGGACTGATCTGAAAAAGGCGTATATTGGTTTGATATTACAGGAAGAAGGCATTAAGACATGAACTGTTTCACATCTATATTTTTAGTTCAGATTAGCAATAGAAATCTGTCTATGTGAGTTTCACATAGCATAGCTTGTCCCAAGCCCCAATAAAAGAGGAGGATCGTACTTGGTTGACCATCAGCATAACAATGATTTAGATGAATTTTCTGAATAGAGTGAAATTGACCCAGCCATTCCATATAGCAACTCCAAATGATTTAGAATTGAGAGAATGATTAGCAATGGAACAGACCTTGGCTTTATTATATCCCAAGTATCATGGATCTTTACTGCCATAGCTTCCAAAACATCCTTTGAAGTGTTTTCTGTTCATTCACTAAAACGACCCAATTTCTATCTAGATTAAAGAGTCACTTTCTGTTATTCCCAAAAAATGATTTGAGTAGGCACCCAAGGGTATGGCCTAGTGGTCAATGAAGGTGGGTTGAAAACCAAAATGTCTCATGTTCAAATCCCAAGGGAGGCAAAAACACTAGGTGATTCTTCCATCTATTGGTGGACACAGTTACTTGGTGGTATACCGGTGGTAGGTAGCAGGTAGCTCGTGGAATCAGTCGAGGTGCGTGCAAGCTGGCTCTGACACCTTGGTTATGAAAAAAGAAAAGATTTCAATATAGAGTAAAATTTGTTGTTTAACAATTCTTTGTTTCAATTACTTGTTTGACAATTGAGTCTGACGTATCTACCATTTCATGGCTGATGACCTGGTATTATTTGTTAACTCTTCTAGTCCTTTTTTCTTTTATCAACCGAACTGAAAGACGAACAAGTTTGTCGAATGTACTGGTCAAAGTTACTATGCAGGGTGCACCATGTTGTAAACTTAAATTTTGTTGTCTGCATAGTTGTTTTCTTTAAGCTCCCCTTCTCTCTCTTTTCTTACTGGTATTATCTTCCTAATACTTAGCCTTGGCGAATATTACAATTGGGATTATATATTGCAGCTCATGTGCTTAGCAGATCTTGAATATGATTATGTCAACCCTTATGATTCAGCAACTCGGATTAATAGGGGAGTGCTGCCAGAATTTGCTCTTCAAGGAGCTCTCTGCTTCCTACATCTTGTGACAGGGCATTGGTTGATGTTTCTGATATGTCTACCATACTTGTATTATAACATCAAAGTGTAAGCATCTATAGACGAAACATGTATAAAGTCGTTGAATGCGACAGTTGTCAATCCCTTTTACTGTTTCATAGCACTACTAATGTTAACCATTGATCAGCTATACCGATCGCTGCCACTTGGTAGATGTAACTGAGATTTTCAATCAGCTTCTGTGGGAAAAGAAGATTCGGTTGTATAAGCTTGGATATCTTGTGATACTTCTTACTGTTTCGATATTCTGGTATGGTGTCAGCAACAAGCTGCTAGTCCTCGTCTCTGAAACAACATGTAAACCTAATTATCTCATTATTCTGTCGTAACTCATGCCTAATCTTGTTTGTAATTTTAGGATGGTTTGGAGCATTGTGGATGATGACTGAAGTATGAGGAATTGCTGCTTTCGCTGAAGCTTTGTACCCCTCTCTCTCCCCACTCTCTTGCATGACTTTAGAATTATATAGAAAAACTAGGATGGTCCTTAACTTGGTGCCTTCCTTTCAACCACTAGAAAGGTGTTTCTCTACATATAACTAGGATCAGCTATGTGACGTGAACTTTTTCGTTTTATTTTCTTTATATGTTTTCAATAAAAAGTAGTCATCCACTTCAAATGATGAATTGCGGTCGTACATAGAGTTTCTAATGCACTGGTTTGTAGGTGCGACACTACTATGACTGAAGGTGTAATATGGAACAAGGTAGACTTAAATTAAACGAAGGGATGTTATTTTAAAGATAAACTTAATCAACGCAGGAGTTACTTAAGAACTGAACATTGTTGAGAAATGATTAATGAAGGCGATAACAACTGGTTGAGATTATGGCTTAGCAAAGCAAAAATGCAACTAAACTAAGAAGAGACTAAATAAAAGCAACTCCTTTCACCTCTCTTTGGCTACTTACATCTGCATTATGGATAAAAAATCAGTTTCTGCAGTTGCTTATCTTAACTTCCAACTTCCTCGGCTGTGTATATCCTGAATTATCAATTTGACTATAACTGCATCCATATTCTCTTGTTCTGGGGAATACCTTTTGGTTTCTCTCTTGTCAAATGTTGTATAGGCTTCCAGTCAGTCCCATCTAATTCAGCTTGTGCACTACTCCTGCCAGAACAGATGTTGTATGTCTTCATCTTCATTTTCACGTAATGGACATGTTGAGCTACTATCCATACCCCATTTAATCGGCGTGTCTCTTGTGTACTATAACCTTGTATTGCCAAATATAGGATAAAAAGCCACCTTGGGCCACCTGATTATTGCAATTTTCCTCCATTCTCAGCTTGTTACAAATCTTCCTAATGGAGTATTCCCCAAATTTTTAGGTCTTCATTAGATAGCCCAAGTACTCCTCCATATACTTGGCATTGAGGATTTTTTGGATTGCCCGTAATGCTTGCTTAGTATTCATCTTCCAGAATGCTTTCCCTTTACCATAGTAGATTTGTACCCATTGTATCCATAGTTCATCTTTCTTCTTGCATAAGTTCCAATAATGCTTCAAGATGGCAGCTTTGTTCCAACTTCCAAACCAGCATATCAGTAAGAGGAACTGTTGGAACAACCAAAGATGCTGCTTTTGCTCCTTTTTACCTGACAAACACATTCCCAACAGCCAAAAAACCTGGTAATCCTTTATGTATTAACGATTCTATTTAAAACCCAATATTCAAGATGTTTTTCTACTTTTCTGGGTTATCTTCTAACCCATTTTAGGTGCTGTGATTCAAGCTATTTGAACTTGTCAATGGAGTTGTGTTACTTACCTTTCGTTAGCTACCGGGAGCTAAAGTTAAAAAGCCACGAGCATTTGCTACACTTCATTATCTCCTAAATCTTTTCTTTCTGGGCTTCCTTTTTTTATTTTTCCACCTCTTCTCAGGTTTGATCGAATGAAGAATATTGGGGATTTTTCGGGCAGTAGCACGGTGGAGCTGGCCTTCTGACATTTATCGGTTTATTCATGCCATTAATTTGATTTGAAGGAAGGAAGAGTTGGAAGTTCTCAACTAGCATACACTTTCTGATGCTTGAGTTATTTCTCTTTGGTAGGTTAACTTGATGATTTATAGGGCAATAGGCATTGAGTTGAATTCAGGATAGTTGTTGGGATCTTATATCATCATGTGTCTTACTTAGCAAATGATTTACGGAATGTAGTATTTTCCATTGGAAAATAATATTTAGTAGAATCACTTATATTATTGGTTTTAAATTTTCAAAAACCGATAACATTTGGTTTGGTGTTAAACAAAAAAAATTCTAGCCAAACCAAACCAATAAATATGTACATATTTAAAAAATCATATATATTAAGAGTCCAATTAATATCTAATACTCCTTGTTAAAGTTTATGTGATACACTTTTTTTTAGTCTGTTTCAAAAAGAATGATACATTTTTATATTTTAAAAAAAATTAATTTGAAACTTCTCTTTTTATCATTAATGAAATGATTTACAACCACAAATTTCTTCGTCTTGTTTGAGACTATAAGTTTCAAAAGTTTTTTTTTATTTAGTCAAATTATATCACATAAATTGAAGCGGAGAGTATATATTATATTTTACCTTAAGCTTATGAGCTAGGGGAAACAAATGGGCCATAGCAAGAATTAGAGATGTTTTAATTACTTTATGCAAACTTGTGCTAGACGAGTAAAGGTTGAAGGCAGTAGATCAAGGTTTCAGGGCCAAATATTGGTGAAGGCCTTCATATACATTTCAATTTTTATGGAAAGTACCATCTAATTTTATCAAGGAATCTGTTAGTTTATGTCATTCTTTATTTTTATCTTTTGTGCTTTTTTTTTTCCCGATATAATTATCTGATATTCTATGTTTTGACCCGATTAATTCAAGTCGCGCAAAAAATATTTATTAATGTGGTATAACACTCCTTATCAAAAGGTCTCCGGCTTTTATATTAGCTTTAAGTCTCATCCTTTCCCAATGAAACTTCAAACGGAATTTTCTTTTTTCTTTCTAATTGTTAGATTAATGAATAAAATCATTTTGTTTTGTCACCTAGATTGACCATTTTCATTCTCCTAGACAAATTAATAGCACCGTCAACACATAAAATTTCAATGTTAAATATTTAACCTCAATGTTTCTTTTTTAGTCTTCTGGTCTTTTTTGCTAGATAACGACTTCTTTTGTGCCGAATTAGCTTCACTTACTTTATCGTTAGGTACTTTACTTGTATCAATTTTCTGGCATTATAAAATACATCTTTAAAATCTGCAAAAACTATAAAAATCGAACCAAACTGATAAAATCGAAACCGATAGAATTTATACTATAATGATTTGGTTTGACTTGAATATTAAAAAAAATTGACTTAATTGATTTCATTTGATTTTAACCAAAAATTGAATCAAATCGACCATGAATACCCTAGTTGCTAGTACTTCCCAACTTTTTGTCACTGTGCTACAGTAGGTCCTAAATTGTCATTATTCATTTTTGCTAGTGGCAACAGGCACGTAACGAGTTATTACCGACCTGTAGGATCGAAAACCATCACGTTTATAGTTAGAGAAACATTTACGAAGTAAAATGAAACTCCCATATCTCATAAGCAGCGGAAAAGTAAGAAATGAAGAGTCAAAACACATCCCAAACTCATAATACATTGTCAATATTAGCGTATATTAGTACATATACTTCATATATTTTGTAATATGTGAGGATTGTTCAAATCCATATAAGGAGTCTATGTTCACATTCCATTTCAAATATGAGACTCTTAAGTCTTAACAGTCCAGGAACATCTGTAAGATGAGTACAAAAGAAATGATATGCAACTTGAAATACGAAAGATAGGATAATAGCAGCCAACACGAATCAAAGTGGTTGGCTCACCTTAGCCGTGGAAGTATATTTATGTTCTAGAGACAATATGTATTATGACAAACGTACTTTACACACATTCGTATTATTATTAATGAAGATTAATATTTTGGCATTTTCAATTATTGAATTATTAGATGATTGTTTATGATATTCTATAATTTGCATCCCTAGAGGTTACGTTGTTATTAATAGTGTGAGATATTAATATTATAACGTAACTCTTAAAATAGCCTCGACTAATGATCATCAAGAATGAGATATCGATGATATGTGATAAGTCGACATGTGGTTTGTATCACATCCTTGGAGGATGTAGTACGTCTCACCTGCTACGAGTTACAGACACTCGTGATGAACACATATATACTTTGGAAGTATTGGTATACCCTGCTGATATACTGTTTGTTATACATGTCTAAAGTATGATCATCGTGTGTGAGATAGAAGTCCTTAGACTTGAGGTCGATACACACCTTATCTACAGAGTAATGTACTTTGATCCTGTCCTAAGCTCAAATTCCTTAGATGCTGAGATACGACTTGTATTGGGTACATTGTGATGTGGATTAAATGTGTTAGTTGAGTCAAGATTATGATTCATTCCTCGAATGTATATTCGAGAGAGCACTCAATTTCTCAGTGATATTAGGTTGACTAAGTCGTTGGCCAACACAATAGACATATCTAAGATATGGTCTTGATGTCAACTAATATATATGGGATATAATGATCAAGCTATTTGGATAGACACTTGGCAGATCCTAAGCTTGATCGAGTATGAAAGGATTTTATCTTCCCACATAGAGGTTAAGTTTACCATATTCGTGTAAATGTACTTCACTTATTGAGTTCATCTTCCGACGCCGTCTAGGAGTTTCGTGTAGACCCTAATGATTAGTGTCAATATGTGAAGGCATGTAGGGTAACACTATGTCAATTATTCCTTCGATCTAAGGATGTAATGAGACAATATAAATGTTCGATTTATGATCGAGACATTTAAATGAATAATGATTATTTAATTAAGTCGATATTGAATTTTGAATTTAATTAAAATAAAAATGAGACGACGCCCCACACTGGACGAGGGCCGCGACGCCTGGGACACAGGGTCGCGGCGCCTCCAAGGCAGTGGGTCAGTCTGACTGACCCACTGCGCCTCATTTTCTGGGCCTGACTCACGTGAAACCCTAGTTGCGTTTTAGACCTAAAACGTAGCTATAAATAGGGGGTTCAATTCATTATTCAACACACTACATTTCATATATAGCAGAAATCCTCATACACTGGGACATGAGGAGAAGGCTGAGGATGTCAACTGGGACATGAGGAGAAGGCTGAAGATGATGTTCCATCTTATAGCAGAAATCCTCTATCTTATGGTAATGAGGATTTGGACACGTGACTAACGTGGGCCAGATTCCAAAGGTATGAGTTAATTAAGTCTTCCTTGTCAAAAATGAGATTAACAAATAATTTGTGAATAAAAGTGAATAAAAGAAGGCTAGGAATATGAAGTTTTCCATTAAAACATATATTCCCTACACTTTAAAATCAGAAGTTTAATCTCACTTACCTTCCCGTTTATGATTGAACTGTTATAAACAACAGCCTAAAAAAGAATGGACTTAGATTGTAATAAATTGGATTTATGGACAATCCTAAGCAAGGGAAGAGGACTAAAGACAATGACTAGAGACAAACCTGTCACCGTTTCCGACAGAAGATCCATCTTTTGACATGATAGTAGTGGACACTCAGTCATACAAAGCCTACGGGAGACTGAAGTGGGCCAGATCTGTCGTATACAGGACGATATTGGACACTCGATCATCTGGCACGTGGCGACCCGGGTGGGTCGAGTTTCCAGATTTTAAATGGTTTGAAGGCCAAAAGAAGGGCAAAAATTGGACACTTAGTCTGCTAAGACAACTGGATTGGGCCAATGTATCTAGATCTCATACGATCCGGTTACGCCCTAACTACGGGCAAAAGGTTATTCATGTGAAGCAACGCCACTTTAAATAGAAGGAGTTGGAGAAGTTGTCCTCAAAGGACTTAAGGGAATGAAATCACCTAACGAGGTGATCGTGTACCAATGCGTTGTGACGCCGTTGTGATGGTCTGACGTATTGCATCCTTTGTTTGTTGAAAAGCAAAGATGAAGCTGTTGAAGCGGATGAGCGCTACAAAGTAGAAGTTGAAAAGCCTACAGATTGAGGAATTTGTAGGGATAGAGGGGAAGAATGTGAAGCATCGTTCATCAAACGATTGCTCCTTACTCACCTCAGTTTAACGGTGTTATCCAAGCACAAATTCGTACGTCCAAGGTTTGTGGGCAAGGCAATCCTTACCGCTAATGCGAGTCTTAACGAGAACTCCACATAAGGATAATGATAACATTACATGTGAAACATGAAAAAATCTCATATCTGAGTGTTATGATATAGGATAGTGTGGCGAGGTTGAGCGAGACATAGCAAAAAGAGGGGACAAAGACTTGTTTCAGGTCTTCTAACTTATATGGTTGAGAATAAACCATGGATAATTAACAGAAGCGCTACTTTGGGAAAGAAGCTAAAAAGAGAGAAATAGACTCCATCAGATAGAACCACACTTGTGTGATGGTTGATCTTCCTCCAGAAAAAGAACCTCTAGGTTGCAAAAATGTATACTCAAATCGAGTAAAAATTAAATGAATCTACTGACGAGTATAAGGCATCAACTACTTGGACATGTGCTCCTATGTGAATAGCTTAACCTCTAGGGTCATTGCAGTCTTGCGTGACATGGATGTTGAGACTTCATAATCGGAGAGTTAGTTTTGTGGACTATTGGGCTTCTTCCTGAGCTTCCATTCTGGTCCCTGGAATGTCTACATTTTGGTCCTGAAAATTTTAGATAAAACAGAAATAATGAATCTGACTACAGAAACATTGACTCTGAAGCTAGAAAGCCAACAATTGGAAAACCAAAAGTCTGAAAGTGAAAGAAGAAGGTAATACAGAACCACCTGATGGGTATGTGGTTTCAGGGAAGAGTAAAAAGTCTGTCGACTTGTCAAATCTCTGTGCGGGCTAAAACAGGCCCTAAAGCAATGGCGCGAAAAGCTTGATAGTACTCTACTATCGAAGGGTTTTCTCCATTAATGAGTGTGACAAATGTGTCTACATGAAAGGTAATTCCGACTCGTTCGTCATGATGTGCCTTTACGTAGATGACATGTTGATCATAGGGAAAAGTCCTAGGTTGATCCTAGAGACTAAGAGTATGTTGAAACGATGTATCGACATGAATGATATGGGTATTACAGATGGCATCTTAGGAATTGGGAATTCAAGACATCTAACATACTGGTCTAAACTAAACTCATCTGTGAGGTATTTTGACAATCTCGTTGAAGTCACCAATGGATATGAATCATATAATTGATTGGAATCATGGTGCACCCATACATCAGGAACGATAGACGCATGTCACATGTAGTTTAATGTTTCTTACACACTACAACTGACCTGTTATCGATTCATAAAGAAGATCGGTTGAACTAAGGTTCACTGGTAATGATCAATAAAAGACTCAGTGATACAGACTGGACATCAGACTTGAAGAACGCCAAAGACACAAGTGTATGTGCATGGTGTGTCTTTGAAAATCCTCTAAGCAAAACTTGCATCGGCCGATTCATGATGGTATCGGAGTTTATCGCTTTGTACAAAGCATGATGAGAAGTTGAGTAACTTCACGACCTCTTAGAGGATGTCCCTTATTGGGAGTAACTCGTGCCTGTGTCAGTTATACACGGGCACGGATGATGACGTCTGGATATATCTGTCGCAGACATAAGACAGTATGTCAGTTGATCGGGTGACATATCCTTGATTACTAAATCAAAGGATATAACGAACCCTTTAAGATTTCGTAAAAGTTCAGTGAAGTGCTTCTGTGGAACCAAAAGCACTTCGGATAATGATTTCTACTTAGAAACACAAATCCAAGGTCGTTCCCGTAAAAGACATTAAGTGCTATCTGCAGAGTGGGTAAAGGTTAAATTTCCAAAACCTTTTATGATCCTCAACATTTGAGGTTAGGTTTGGGAAAATTTTTAATGGTGTCTAACTCTCGTGGAGTGGGGTACAACAAAATATCTTGTAGGAGACTACCTATTTAAGTGTGAGGACTGGACGCCTCAAATGAATGCACTTAAGAATTCAAGTGTGTCCACGGCCACAACGGACAAAACATTAAGAAGAACAGAGTAAGAAAAGTTGTTGTGTGGGTACATTGTCTTGGCTTACATTTAACACTGACGGTTCATGACATCACATTCGCGCGATGAAGTAAGTCCGATGGTATTCTACTATGGAAGGTTCAAAGCTATGACTACCTACCAGATGCAACATCGATTGGCTAAGATTGCTAGAAAGACACCATATGAGTGTACCAAAATCTCTTTCAAGAGGTAATTGTTGGAAATTTATTAAATGTGGAATTAAGTTTAACTAATTATTTATGACTCTAACAATTGAGGCCTTACACGTCGGAAACGTCATTTCCACACACGTGCACACGTAGTGTCAAATATCGTAAATTTCATTAGTGAAAGAGATATTGGTACGTAAGTGAAACGTTTGAGACATAGAATGATGGACAATTATTGACCAAATGACGTGTGTTACAAGTTGGTAAATGAAAGAAGAAGTATACGAAGTGTAAGATCGAAATATGTCGGAAAAGGGTAGCGGCGTCACCGCAGAGCCGGGGCGCCCAGACGCTACCACCTCAAGGGCCGCGACGCTAGTTGATCGAGTGTGTCGTGAATAAAAGGATTTTATCTTCCCACATAGAGGTTAAGTTTACCAGATTCATGTAAATGTACTTCACATTGAGTTCGTCTTCCGGCGCCGTCTAGGATTTCCGTGTAGACCCTTAATATGATTAGTGTCAATACGTGAAGGCTTGTAGGGTAACACTATGTCAATTGTTCCTTCGATCTAAGGATGTAATGAGAGAATATAAATGTTCGATTTATGATCGAGACATTTGAATGAATAATGATTATTTAATTAAGTCAAGATTGAATTTCTGGGCAGCGGTGCCATAGCGCCGCGACGCCGCCAAGGCAGTGGTCCAGTCTGACTGATCCACTGCGCCTCGTTTTCTGGACCTGGTCCACGTGAATCATAACTGCGTTTTAGACCTAAAACGTAGCTATAAATAGGGGGTTCAATTCATTATTCAACACACTACATTTCATATATAATTCTAAGTCTTTGAGACCTATAATCAAAATTCTCTCGAACCTCTGCCGAATTTCCTAGCTGTTCGAAGGAAGTATACATCGTAGTTCTAGAAACTTGCAATCGAGGATCAATTGCGTGCGCACCCTCGGATTACTAAAAGACTCCAGATTTATTTAAACCGTAAATGTTCTTTCGATGCATTACGATTATACATACATGTTTTGATTTACATGTGTTCTTTACATTACTACATAATCATCATGCAGCTCGTCGTTTGTCGGATTTGAAACACAAATTTTCAAATTCCGCTGCATACACAAACCCTACAAAAAAACCTTTCAAGCTGGAATTGGATACTCTCTCGAACTAGATCGCGGGAGCAGTAACGTGAATTTGCTGCTCAGTACTACAACAAACCAAATCCGATCATGTTTTGAACATAATCGATTATTATTTCTGAATAAATAGTCATTCATGACTTTGCTTTATTACATTTTATGAAGTACAAAAGACAAGGAAATAAGAAAAGATAAGCAAACACTAAAAGTACATGACAACACTAATACCTTGTATAGTTCGCTGCCACTAGCCATTCACACACATGAGGAAAGCACGCTGCCAATCCAAAAGACTGTACCCACAAGCGCAACAGATCCAACAATCACTGCAGTCATCGCTCGACGTACAAGATCTACCACAAGTATTAAGTTGTGGGAGCATTCTCTTCTCGAGTCCTGAGAGCACATGATCAACATCCCTTGTAGCTATAACTTGTTTCTTTGAGAATCCGGGCACATTAACTGAAATATTTCAACAATATGATTATTAGAATTAAATAATCATCAACATAATATGAAAACTCACATATGAACATCATGTAATGAAACATACTCGCACACATACTAATATTGGACTCAATCCGTATGAAATATGTAAACAAAATAATGTAAAGATAAATAGAGATGGACACTAACTGGTGACTGCCATGATAAGAATAGTGATAATGAAGTAGTTAAGCTTAAGCAATGCCATAGTACGAGAAACAATACTTCACTTTATGAAAGTTTTTGTGAGTATCTCATTGCTCTCCAAAGGTCATAATTTATAGACCTAGATCTCAATAAGTAAATTACCTATCAAGCATGTACCATAGTAGCTTGTTTTTAGTTCAAGTCTGGATCATGATGTCCTCTTAGTATATATTTAGAATGAGACATTTTACCTCCGAAGTACTCTTTATGAAAATATGTTTCCTACCCGCAAGGGTAGCGTGTATATGATGGCGCGGGGCCATGGTCGCGAGTTCGATCCTGCATAACCTTCTTAGTTGAGCGCATCGCATGACTTGCCAAGTGTGGTTAATCGATCGACGTGATTTGCGGTATTGCGTCACAAATTTCTGCTGTCTTGTAAGAAAGAGTAGCGGTTGATTCCGTCACAACATAAAATATGTTTCCTAATTTTACCTTTTTAAGATAATGGGTTGACTTAAATTGAGATCCACTTTTTTCTCATGATGCATGTTAGAATCAGTGATGAACCCAATCAAAAGTATTTAATTATACTATACGACCATTAGATTAAAGGAAATTATATATAGAATTGTTTACGGTTAAAATTTCAGACTGAATTGTTTATAATAAAAATGTATATGTCAAACCACTTTTCCTTTTCCTCTAAAGCTACCACAACCATGATAGCTTCTTGAATTCAGTTGTTCTCTTTTCTTTCCTTTACTATACAAAAGTATGTGATAACATAATAGAGTATGTTTTTCATGTACATAGAGATATGTTCAAAATTATATGAAGTATATGCTTGTCGAAACCTAATTCATAGAGATATGTTCAAAATAATCTTGAACAAAATTATTTTCTTCTTAATTCTGTCTATTTCTATATATTATTATATTTAATAATTATGTAATGACGACACACAATACTTCCAACTACATATACACACCCACACACAACAAACAATGAAATTACCTTTAGCTCAAGATTCCTTTGCAATTTGTCTAAGAAACGGCACAACGCAGTTCTGTCTTCTGTATCCGATGTGGTACAGATAGACCAAATACACTAGCTGCAATTTTCTCCCAATTTCCCCATTCATAAAATCAAGAAGTAAAATTATTTTTATTTTTTAGTTGAAAAAGATACTGTTGGAACTAAGACCCTTCTCATATACGGAAAATAGTAAATTACTATTACAAGTGTTAAAAAATGATAATCAATTATGTGTTACAATAGACTTGATGCCAACAAGAGTGGAGGCAACAATTATGTTTGATCCTTATACTTGAATACCTCTTGAATCTTTCGCCTTGAATCTTCGTTCCAGTTTCTGCAAGCTCCTTAAATTTTATTAACCTGCAACTAGGGATGTCATTAGGGAGGATAAATGCGGTACCCGCCCCGCACCCGCTCCAGTTGGGGCGGGTATGGGGATGATTAGGTGGGTGGTGGGGCGGGTATGAGTATCAAAAGTGCTACCCGCCATGGGTAGTGGGGCGGAGTGGATTTCATATAAGACCCGCCCCACATACTGCTACTCCGCCTCGTATATGTTTGTGTTGGATTCTTTAATTATGTTGATTTTATAGTATTCTTAACTAGACAAGGAGTTGAAATCTCTTATTCTTGTCAAAACTCCATTATTCTTGTCAAGTCATCAACTTATTATTATTATTATTATTATTATTATTATTATTATTATTATTATTATTCATTTAAAATAAAGCGTACGGTACCCTGCAATTTTTTTAATGTTTTTGTGTGAAAATGTATGGTAGAATGCAACAACTCTACCAGTCATATGTGACAACTTTAGTAATGACATGAAGTTTCTTTTCCTTTTTACAATTGTGATTATTTGAAAAGACTAAAAATTTCTTGTCTTCATCTATATAAATTCCACGCTTTATTTTAACCTTTTAATATTCCTAATATTTTGGTAAAGTTTCAGACTTTGATATTTGATACACCATAGAGAAAAAAGTCAAAATTTTCCATTTTCTTGACCTCGTTTTTTATTATATATTTTTTTACTACCGGTGATGGGTACCCGTCGGGTAAGTGGGTACCCGCCGGGGTAAGTGGGGCGGGGGTGGGTGGAGAATTTACTACCCATGATGGGTGGTGAGCGGGGGTGGAGGTGGGTTTTAGGTGGCGTGCAGTGCAGTGCCCTTCCACGCCCATCGACATCTCTACCGCAACGATAGACACTAAATCTAGGTTGCTGAGTCGATTGATTTATTAACATTTCCTTAAGACAATATTGTCCGTATACATGCTTTGTACGGATGAATTGCAAGTTGTCTCTCAAGGTAAAATAACGGAGTAATATCACTTGTGCAAAGCAAACAGAAGTGATCCTGGCGAAGAAAACAAATACGAAACGATTGCCAAATAATGGAAAGGAAGAACTTATTCTTGAACTAGGAAGAACTAATAGAAATATGTATTCTATATGTGTTCTTCCTCTTTTTTTTTTGTTGTTCATTCTCTTGTTGTGTAATGTATATTGTGTCTTCTCAAATCTGAATTAAGGAATGATAATATCAGTAGCAGTCCACAGACCTGACCCGGGCGGGCGGTGGCGCGCATGGGCCTAGTCTCGAACCCAAGCTCACCTAGATCCTCCCTCCTTCAAACACATGGGTTACCCTCGGTCTCAATCCATATTCGGTTGAGGCTTATATTATGAACAATTCTTCCTTTTCCTACCGATGTGGTAGATTTGTCTCACACCACTCTTTCATGTCTCAAACACCTTACTTTGTGGACCAGTATCTCTTTCATTTCTCAATGGAATTTAACGATTCTTGGCCCTACGGTCATCTACTCACTTAGTAGATTACACACGTGTAAAGAACCAGATTCTCCAACATGTGAAACCATGATGTTTAAGTAATTGAAGATGGACGGACCCAACCTCCACCAAAGACAAATTTCCAACAAATACAGTAAGTATGGGACTGGATTTTAACTATAGTTAATAAATATTCATGACATTGCTATTAATAAATAAATGGGTGAAAAACATTTACTATCCCCAACTTGCTTTAAAAATCTAACTCCATTTTTTTAACACTCCCATAGTCCCTTTATTCGAGAGTCTACTTTATCCTTAATATTTACAATCCTCCATCTATATAATATTTTTCTATATTATAATATTTAAGTTCATTTGATTAACATTATAAATAGAATAATTTTTTATGAAGTTGTTACAAATCTAACACTATTTTTTATGATTATTATCTTTATTTTACATGTATTAAATAGTATGTATGTGTATGCGTCTGTACGTGTATATTCCTGTTTCACTTCTCTTCGTTCTATATTATTTATTTGGATAAAGAGTTTTGATTGTTGTTAATGAAATATTTTCTAAATTATAATTTAAAATTTCTTAATACCATAAATAGATAATATTTAGGAATTTATTATAAAACCTATCTTTATTTTTGTTACTGAATTCAAATATGTTTATAAAATTTATCACTCTTTGTTATCTTTACTTGTCTATATAGTTATTAGAATGTTGCTAATTATTAGCAAAATAAAAAAATTATTAGGCTGATTTATTTCATTATAGAACATCATTAACTTATATATTGAGGCACTTTTTTGTGCTCGAAATAATATTTATAGGTAAATTTGTTACATATGTAATTTTAAAGAAGTAAAAGAAAAACACAAAGGTTGATAATAATGTTAAAATAAGCATTACAAACATTTATTGACATGAGGATGAGACTTGTTCAAGTTGAGGGGGATTTGATTTTTAAAGCAAAGTTAGGGGTGTGAATGATTTTCACTATTAATTAATTAACTAAATATGATGATGTTATTAATAATTATGTCTAAATTATTGTTTTAAATATTTTCCTTTCAATTTTTTCAAAAAAAGGTGGATCACACAAGAGTTTCTACACCTGTCCGATGTAAATATTTTCCTTTCAAGACCTTATTAGAGTGAGATTATTGCGGATTTTTCAAGAAAAATCCCCAATCAAAATCTTCAGTTAATTACTCAGGTAAAAAAATTCCCAAGTAAATTTTCAAATAATTATTCCTAACAAAATCCGCAGATTTAATGCAATTTGATATGTTTCGCAAGTAAAATATTTATAGACAAATTTATCTGCGGATTTTCTTAAAAAAATATGTTTTCGCAAGTAAAATATAGTATACTAGAATTTAGGAATTTAAGATTCTTGCATGAAAATCCCTGAAAAATTACTGCGAAAGAAATCCCCAAGTAAAATTTCCATATAATTCACAGTTTTCTAGTAGTGGAATCTACAATGAAAATACTAACAGTTAGAACATTAATTGGGGGAAATGTCATATTTGCTCTCCGTTAAAGTATATGATCAAATATGTTTTTTCCGTTAGCAAAGTTGTTATATTTGCCCTCTGGTGGACGGAAATTCCATGTGGCGTCCACGTGTCTCCAACGTGGCGTCCACGTGTCTCCAACGTGGCGTCCACGTGGGATTTCCGTCCACCAGAGGGCAAATATAACACCTTTGCTAACGGAAATGACATATTTGACCTCATACTTTAACGGAAAACAACAAATATGGCCTTTTCGAAAGTTAAATATGATCCTTTTCCCATTAGAATTTGATGACAAATAAGGTCTGCTATTGAAAGTTTCTATTTCTCTGTATGCCCACTCGTATACACTGTAGTATGGTTTAACAATGTTCAGGCATGCATGACCATATATTTTGCCCCTCAAATTGTTGGTCTTTAATTTTTTTTTCCCTTGGCTTAAAAGTGACTGAAAACATCCCAATGTCCCATCGAACCCCGCTCAATCAAAATTAAAAAGAATTCGAAAACAAAATTTACCTTCAAGCATAAGGCAAACTCTGCTTAGGATAGATTTTACTGAGCAAATTATGCCTCATGAAATTCAAATTGTCTTGCGATTTTTTTAAAATTTGGTAGTGAAGTTCAAACCAAAACCCAAAATTTTTAGCGAAGGATAAAAAATTTAAAAATTCAATTTGACGGGCAAAAATTAAAGACCACCCCAAAACATTACTGTGAATTGCCCTGAAAATATTGTCTCTATAGAAGAAAAGGGAGAGCATTCTAAAAACAAAATATCCACTTGTTCCAACATCATTACCTCCCTATCCTGTTTTAGGAAGTTATAAAACGTTTATTTATTAGATGGGGAAAAACCACACATTCAAGGAGTCAAAAAAAATAGAAAATCTTACAAAGAGGCATAATTATCTACAGAGAGCAACGGTCATAGCAAATTGCATCAGCGAAATAGTTCCTCGTTTTCAACCCACTTTATTATGGGTTGAAAACGGGTCAACCCATATTTAATGTACGGGTTTAATATGGGCGGGTTAATCAAATCTGGGTTAAAATTGTCACCCCTATATTTTCATACAACATACACTTGTAAGACATACTGTGAAGAAAACAAACATAAGTAAAAGCAAATTTACTACCACCTCTAATGAAGAGAAGATCCAATCCCAGAACTATACCAAGATTATCTTTACTTTGAAGAACGTATAAGTGGTCGGCTTGCTTATGCTTCTTCACTGCCACTTTGATTGCCATTTTTTAGTATATTGAACTTGCAAAGAGGACAGGTCGCATTTATATACAACCATTTGTCTATGCAGGCTACATGAAAATGGTGACGACAAGGAAGCTCACGCAGCTCAATTCCATCTTCATAAGAACAAAGGCAAATGCAACATTCCTGCAAACGCAAAGAACGAATTTAACTTATATGACTTGGAAAGTTTGAGATGGTCTTGTGAAAAATTCCCAGGCTGAGAAAAGACAAATGTTTCATAAAACTTACAGCATCTTCTGGTCGAAGAACATGCTCGGCAGGTGTATCGGTGTCGCATTCAACCATTACTCCTCCAAATGCTTCTTGAATCTCACCGTTCTCTTTCTCAAAGTTACCAAGTCTCTTAAATTTGTATTTGGGCAGTCTTTCAACATCTTCCTTCGTTGCTCCTTCCTGTTTCAACGGATAAGCAAATTATGAGAGTTATTGAGAACTTCTCACAGGATTCAGACAAGGGTTGAAATTCCAATTGTATTTAAATGTGCTTGATTACTTTAACTTTTATTACAATAATGCACATCTGTATCACCTTTCAGAAAATATACTGCTGGAGATGGTATTATACTATGTTATAAGAATCTTTTCTTATTAGGAAATCTTTTGACAGCAGGAATGAACTAAAAGGTCTTTGTCAAAAGGCTGCGGAAATCCGCAACATCGCTGATTACACCTACCTTCCCCATTTTATGTTTTCTGAAACAAACTTGGAAGTATGAAATAGCCCAAACAAATGGATAATCTAACATAATTTGCAACAATTACTTGAACCATATTGACAAAAACCAATATGTTCTGCACATTGAAAGCCTTATTTTTCTTGGTTTATGGATAACAAGTAGCTCTAACTCAAACAACATATTAGAAGGAATAGCTGTCCCCCAAAACATAAAAGAATATGTTGCTGAATCTGTTTTTATTTTCTTTTTTTTATTAACAGTACACAGTATATTTTTTAAAGAAAAAGGAACCCGCAGCCACTACCATTTGGGTGCGCAAATGGTAAATCCCGCTCTGGTGCAATAGCCCACATACCACACGAGAGATAACTGCACTAGGCAAGCCCGTGTGAGCTCGACCTGAAGGCATATCTCTTGTTATCGTAGGCAGGGGGTTTCGAACCTAAGACTTTCATTATGGAAGCCCCATGCTCAACCAACTGAGCCACCAACAGCGCACAATATTCATATTGATGAGTTTCCAAATATTCTCAAGCTAACATTAGCTATAAACACAGGAATTTGATAAAAATAAAATAAAAAATGTTTTTCTTCCCGTAACCACACATTTATAAGGTTAAACTTTGTAAAAATAGATCATTTAAAATGTTGAAGTTATCCAACTAGTGCATACAAAGAAGTTAAAAGAAATAAATACACACGACTATTTAGGTACTATTTTACACTCTCAAAACTTGATTGGGATTGAGGCAAGTTGTTGTACACTTCCAAAAATTGGATTATCATTATTTGCCTGCATTAGAGAGCAAAAGAACAAGAAAAGCCAACACCCTCCCCCCCCCCCTTGCAAAACCAAGACCAACCAGTGTCCATTAGATGATCAAAGGTGTTACACCCCGTAAGTCCAGGACATGTATAAGAGAATGGACGCGAGAACACAAGACTTGAAAAAGGGTACAAAAGGAAGAATTGTTTTTCCGACGGAAAATCTTCCGAACGTCGAAAAGGAAAAATGTTCGTTGATGAGAATTAGATTCTCAAAATGCATTATTTGAGGAATATAGAATGTATTATCATTATGGAAATTTATTTTTACGGATTCGGTCACGTAGGGCCCACCCGAGAAATTTTACGTTTTGTGGGGCCCACGAGGGTTACGAAATTTTATGGACGAATGGGATGGCGACACGTGGCACCCCCCCCACCCACATGGTCTTGGACGAAATTGGGCAAGGGTATTATGGTCATTGACCAAGGTAGATGATCAAGTCTTGCAGCTCAGATAATTGACCAAGTCAACTTGCCACTTGTATAGATATCTAAGTATTCTTCATCCAAGCCACACAAGTGTTATTATCTAAGCCCTCCATTGTTTTATATATACTACACTAGTGCAAGACCAAGTCTTCAACACTTAGAAAAAATTAGAGAACATTGGGCTAGCTTATGTGCTCTCGGGTTTGAGCCTCTCTCTCGCAAAAAATTTTGCAATTTTGATTCATTATTCACAAGACTTTAACCCAAGGTCCCTAAGGGTATTGTAAGGATATCTCAATAGAAAGATCTCGGAAAAACGACGTTTTCACGTTAGTCGCAAAGCGAAAACCTAAGTCGTTTTCATAGTTTTGGATTGGAAATGGAAGAGAAGTTGGTTGTGAACTTCTAAAGGCTTGAATAAGCGGATTGGGCGTAAAGGAAAGGAGCTAAGAATTGCTAAGGAGCGACTTTGAATCTTGGAATTTATAAGGGCTTATAAAGGTAACAATCTTGTCGTTTTAGTAATTAAGATTACTTATTGTTGTAGCTATGGATATTAGCAAGCATGAGGTATATAGTATGAAGTTTGATAAGTGTATTGGCTATTGGAACCCTAATCCGAAACTAGCATGTTTAGCCTTTGAGATTACAATTCAATTTGATTATTATTTTAAATAGTCACATGTTATATAAAGAAGGAATTGTAGTTGTTGAAGTTGTTTATGACTATATAACATGTTAGACCTAAGAACTTGGATTGAAAAAGAATTGGAAAGGACTTTTGTTGTTGTACAAGTTAGCCGAGAATGACTTTGAATATGGACTTAGTTGGTATTAATTGTGGGGCAGAATTTTACACGTATTGTAAGGCGTGTAATCCCCTTTGTACAGAATTTTACAGAATTTTACAGGTATTAAGTAGATTCACTCCAGACATCATCGCTAGACTGAAATAATAATAAAAAATATTCGATGAGAAATTTAAAAGCTAACGTCTAACTGATTAGAAATCAATATGCTTGACTAAATCATGATAAATGGAGCATTCGGAAAAGGAAAGAAGAGAATTAGACATATATAAGTAGTCACTATTCAATCTCAGTAGCCTATACATATGAGCTGATGGAAATATTTAGATTCTTCCCATTTAAGTTCCAAGGACACTAAATCAAATTTAAAGGATTTATACTTTTTCAACTAGGATTAAAACAAATTGATACTCAAAATTCAATCCAAATAAAGCATATAAGCCTTAGCTGAAATACATTTACACTAGATATAGTCATATAGGAGTAGAAGTCAGCTAACACCTTAACATGTACAAATTCAACATATATTAGTTCTTGCAGATATATCCTCATTCCTACTGACACATAATTTTCTGAAAATTAAAGTTGATTAATAAACTCCCATCCATTCTCCTAAACACAAAGCTCTCCACCAAAACATAACAACTAAACTTTCTCCAATACTCATTCTCGCTTTCTATTTCTTCTACACCTTCCACTCTTACATCACTTTCTCTTCCATCAAACCATCCCTCTTTCATGTATCCATCTCATTTTTCTCAATAACATCACTATTCAAACCAACTTTCTCCACTATACATTTCTTTATAAATTCCTCTTTCACTCTAAACCAAACAACCCCTTAACTTCCTTCTTCATCTTTAACAACTTTCGTCCCACTGATTAAAGTTAACAACTTTCTCACACGTGCATCGACATCCACATGTGCTCTATTTTTTTTTCATTCTCACAAGAAAATATTTGCTCCCACCAACACTTGAGAATCACTTCATAGAACAAAGATTTATTCATCTGTTCTTTAGTTCTATGTGTCCCTCTTTTACTAGAACACATGGACAATACCATTTGCCAATAATTATAACTGAACGTTTGGAAGAAGGTGGAATATTTAACTCAGGGTGTATCTGAATCTGATGGAGAAAACATATAACAACAACAACATACCACTGAAATTCCACACGTGGGGTATGGAGAGGGTAGAGTGTACATAGACCTTACCTCCACCTTGATAGGTAGAGCGTTGTTTCTGGGAGACCCTCGGCTCAAGACAAAGCATAATCACATGCAAAGCAAAGCAAGAGAAATGGTCAGACTCAGATGAGAGATTAAAATATTATGAACATACAGATAATAAAATTGAATACGCCATGATAGTACATTCTAACAACAAGATACAGTAGTTAACACAACTAAATAAGATAAGACTTACCAATTATTAGTTCAATACAGATGAAGTGTACTCAACATTTCAAAGAGCTTGAAACTGCTGATAAACATATCAGAGCATTTGAGGTTACATTAGCTTATTCTGTTTCAAATTTTCCTTATCCTTTTGTACTAACTAGTACATGAAAGACCCCCACCCAAGACCCTAATTGTAAGCAAAAGCCATACTACAACGCTGGCAACAAGAGAAGAATTTTGAAACAAAATTCAAAGTCACTCAATCCAATTTGGACGAGCATGAGTAATTATATGCCTGCAACTTGGTATGCCCATTGAAAGTTAATTATTATAGTTATTCAGAAAGTTAATGGAATCTAGAACAATAAAAAAAGTTCAAACCACCAATTCTGATAATGTTTCAGAGCTTTCCAGATAGAAGCATCTGCATTATCAAATAAAGATCTAGCAACAAAGAGTTCAATAGTTGAAAAGTAAGAAAATGAAAATACTTATACTGATGATGTTACTAAGAATGAAATACAAATACAGAATGACTCACAATCTACTTTCAACATTTACTAATAGAACAGAAACTCACAGCTTCCAAATAATTGAAGTTGATTTGGTGCACTAGCAGGATACTGGAACCATTCTCATTAATGAAAATAGGAAGTTAAGTGTTAGTGTTAGTTCCATTGCCTTTATACATTTTCCAATGAAAAATCTATTCAGGTACTGAGCAAGTTCACCTGCATATGAAGGAAAGATATATCACTGTAAACTAGGGCTGGCCAGTGGGCCGGGCCGACCCGACCCCGTCCCGGTCCCGACCCGACCCCGACCCCGACCCCGCTATAAAAAAAAAAAAAAAAAAGCGGGACCGGGGCTCGAACCGGGGCGGGACAGGGTATGGTCCCGCCTGACCCGACCCCGCCAGGCCCCGATCCCGCCCCGATCCCGCCCCGACCCCGCCCCGACCCCGCCCCGACCCCGCCGCCCCGCCCCTGATTCGACCTTTGTAGAAAATAGCCGTTGTCCAACTATTTTACATTTGGCCGTTGTACAACGACCATTTTAGGCCTCCTCCCCAACCCCTACCCCTTTATATTTATTTTTAACCACTAAGTTATTATATTTACACTTTAACCCAATTTTTCAACTATAAATACCTCATTCCTCTTCTTATTATTTTCACAAATCTTTCTACTCTCTAATCTCTCAATCAATTATCAATCAATCTCTATACAACATTGTCTACATATTCAATCTATTTATTAATTTGAGAATTGGGAGTGAAGTTGGCAACTAGCTTGAGGATTATCTATCGAACAAAGTTTCAATTTTCAACCTTCGATTACACGTCGACTTACGCTTCGTTTGATACATTCGTTCTCTCATTAAATTATTATTTTGTCTTTATTTCATTTAGCACATTTAATTTCATTATCTTTAACTATGTATTAGCATAATTAAAATGAAAAGACTAAGAGGCATGTTGGGTAAGGGTAAGTGGTCGACTTCTTCTAGTAGAGGTAACAAGTATGGCAAGTACTTCTTCTAGTATTCTGCTCCAAATTATTCCTAGACAAGATGATTTTATAGATCCTGAAATATTTCCTGAAATACCATATGATCTTGACACAAATGATTATTCCAAATGAAGAAGATTTTAATTTAGATGACACTCTAGTTGATGATACACCTACTAATGAAGATGATGATACACCCACTAGTGAAATGCCTCCTATCCCCTACTATGAGACGAGGTCCCAAGAAACGACCATTAAAATCAGTTGTATGGAAATATTTTGTGAGGACGCATCAATCAAGTAGTGTATGTAAAACTTGTAAAAATGTTTATTCTTTTAAAAGCTGGACAAGGTCATGGTGGGACGGGGTTTAGGAAGACACCTATTGCAAAAACACAAAGCCTTGCGTGCTCAATACATGATTGAAAAAAGGTGAGAAGGCGTCCTCTCAATCGGGACAAGGTTCACATACTATCGTCTGAGAAAGTCTGGTCAAATTAACCCTATGACCGGGAGTTGTAGGCCACTAAATACGATAAACATAAAGATAGGAAGACTAGCAAAATTAGTTCTTTGTGGAGGGTTTGCCTTTTCATTTCTGAATCTCCGATTTTATTCATTATATTAGAGATATGTATAATCCTGCTTATAAAGGTTTTCCTAGATCAACTGTTAAAAGAGATGTATTTAAATTTGCACATGAATATCAACAGTATTTACGTTATGCATTATATTATTTAAATTGCAAAGTCGCTTTAACTTCTGATATAGGTCGTAGTACTAACGGCCATGATTATTTAACGGTAACCTGTCATTGGATAGATTATAAATGGTCTATGCAAAAACGTATTTTAGCATATAGATATATAGATAGTAGGCACACTGGTGAGTTTATTTTAAAATATTTATTGATGCGTGATTATTACGGAATAACCGATAAAGTTATGAGTATTACATTAGATAATGCATCTTCTAACAATTCTGCTATTAGTATTTTAAGAGATGTTTTAACTCCGTCTTTTCCAAAACATTTTCATATCAAATGTGCGTGCCATATTTATAACTTAGTTGTAAAGGATGGTCTTTCACTTTTTCAAGATATTCTTGAAAAAATACAATTTGCTATACACTTTATTTTTAAAAATAATAGAATTCAACAGAGAAAATAATATAAAAAAACTTGCCACGATTGTGGACTATCTTACAGAAAAATTCCCGAAGAAGTACCAACTAGGTGGAATTCTTTATATGATCAACTAGTTGTTGCTTATGACTATAGAAAACCTATTACTTTATTTTTTAACGTCCATAATCAAAATCCAAATGATATGATTGTGGATACTGATTGGGAGAAAATTAGAGAACTTATTGTATTTTTAGAAAATTTTCAACGAGCAACAAAAGAATTTTCTACTTTATATTATCCTACTATTTCAACTATGTTGTTTTATATAGCTATAATATTTTTACTTCTAAAAGAATATATGGAAAAATCTGCTTATACTGCTGCTATTAAAAAAATGTTTATGAAATTAAAGAAATATTTTATTCCTATTCCCCCTATTTATATTATTGGTGCTGTATTAAACCCGACTATTAAAGTAGAGGGTTGTAAAAGTCTTATTCAAAATATTTATACATGTATGGACGTACTACCACCTCCAACTCCCAAAAATTTAAATGTTGAGCCACCTATTGAACTAACGCTAGAAGAAGTGTTGAATAGCGTAGAAGATGAATGCAAAAAAGTATATCGACATTACCAGCAAGAAAGTGCTAGTAACCAACCGACTTTTGTACCATCTTCTTCTTCAACACAACCTAAAAAAAGACAAGCACTTTCTGTGGCTAGGCCTAGTATTAATTCTATTGAAAGCCTCAGAAATAGAATGTGCGGTGGTAGCAGTGCTAACCAAATTAGTGAGTTCGATGTTTTTGTTTTGCAGGGTAATTTACCTTACCAAGCAGTTATCAATGAAGAAGGAAATGAAGACTTCTTTGAAATATTGGAGCCAGAATGAGAAGACATTTCCGACACTTTCAATGATGGCTCGAGATATTTTGAACATTCAAGCGTCATCAATCGCTTCTGAAAGCGCTTTTTCTGCAGGCAGATTTCAAATAGGAGAGCAAAGACACTCATTAGCCGGAGACAGCTTGGAGATGGCGGATTATTCGTGAGATTGGATACGAGCGGAGCGAAGGAGGCGCACAACTGTAGATTAACGAAGATGGCGACAACTACAACGACATTTTATCTCAAGGCATGAGTAGCGACGTGGAACAATTTGATCAAGATATACCAATTCCAACCGAAGAACCACAAGAAATTATAAAGAAATTAGAAAAAATATTTTCAAATTGGTAATTTATTTCATTGCAATTTTTAAATTTTTCTATGTCTTTCACTCTTTTGCAATTTTTTTCAACAACATTACAATAAAATGTAATTTTTAATATTGTATATTTGATATTTCAATAAAATTAATAATATAAGAGGCACAAAAACAGCCTTGAGATGTTTTTTTTACAATACTCTTGTCTTTGTTTAATTATTTAGTTTATAACTTTATAGTTTATACTTTATACTTTATAAATATATTATATATATACTAAATTACTATAATACTATAATTATAAATTATAATACTATAAGTCTATAATATTATAGTATATGTATATGACATTATGACTATATGACAAGTATATGTTAATGTTACTTTGTTAGTACTTAGTAATTTAGTATTTTTAATTTAGTGAAAAAAAAATTTTTTTAAAAAAAAACACACAAAACCCGCCAACCCGTCCCGTCCCGACCCGAAGGCCTCGACTTCTACCCAGCGGATCGGGACCGGACCGACGGACACAGATGGTCCCGCCGACCGACCCCCTCCGAGCCCGCCACTCGACCCCGCCCATTTTCCCCGCCCCGACCCCGTCCCGCTCCCGCCAAACCCGATCCCGATGGGCCCGGCCCACTGGCCAGCCCTACTGTAAACCCACATTTATTGGATCATATTTTAACAACAATGATTAGAAAGACCTGAATATAAGCAATAAAAAAGTCATTAACATCTACGAAATTTTAATAACCACATTTACTCATCATCACTCCATTAATATTGAGACTCATGGCTAATCGTAGAAATTAAAGCTTGTTCAAGAAATTAAATCTTAAAAGAGTCATTTTAAGCCACCATAAGGCTTATGTGTCGTGACCATTTTCACCTAACCACAAATACTGCCATAGTGATAAGTGCACCCACCATACTAGCCATAATGTTTCCTCTTTTTCTTCTATCAAAAGACAACCGTGTGAAACTTTTAATTTCCACTTCAACTTTTCAACATTTGGAACCATAATACTCAAGTCATCTAGTTTTAGATGAACCCCCCACCCCACCACTGCAACTTCCAGGAAATGAAGAAGCACACCCTCTTCTAATTCCTCCATTTCTATTAGAATATCTATGTATTTCACTTTTCTAATCCCTCCATTTCTATTAGAATATCTATATATTTCATTTATATAGAAAGAGACTTAAAATCTGAACCAGTCTTGCTGTTCAAACTACAGAAATCAAAGCCAATTTAATTTTCGATGGAATCTCCAATACACTGAAACGATACGTAATATTACCATAATAAACCTAAGGACTCCAAAACAAAACTGGTTGGAAAGATTGCTACATCCAATCCCCCCCAACCAGCCCCCCTTTTTTCCACCGCTAAAAGGGAGTACCATCTTCCCAACGTCTAGGCAAAGCCACTAACTTCAACAAATAAATCTCAAATAAAATAAAAGACAGGAAAGTTTCATAGACGATTTTTATCAAATCTCTAAAAATACAGTTTCTAAAATAGGAGGGAAATGAAAAAATAATAATTGAGGGAAGGGAAAAAATAATAATGGAGGGAAATGAAAAAAAATAATGGAGGGAAGAAGATGACTCTTAGAACCAAGGGGCCGGGTCAGGGCGGGTCCCACCGGGGGACTGGCGGGACAAGCAGATGTCCCGTCCCCAGTTCTGTCGGAAAAGTGGATCGGTGTTGGAGGGGTCGGGTCGGTAGCGGACTTTCACTGTTTTTTTAGAGACTTAATTTTAAAAAAGTTATGAATATAAATATTTAAATAATTGAACAAGATAGTTTAATTAAAACATCACAATATTGTTTTTGTGCCTCTTATATTATTTAATAAAAATATAATTTTTTATAATACAATTTCAAAATTGTAACTTAGTGATGTTGTTCAAAGTTGCATATCACATAGTAAAATTGCAATTAAAAAAATTAAATAGTTAAAAATATTTTTTATAATTTCTCACAATGTCTTGAGGTTCTTCGGTTGAAATTGGATTTTGTTGGTCAAATTGTTCGACATCGCTTCCTGTTCCCTCAGACAAAATTTCGTTGTAGTTTTCGCCGTGTTCTTCATTGATCTCTGGTTGATTGCACCTTCTACGCTCCGATTGAATTCAATCTCTGAATAAAACAGTAATCTCCAAGCTGTCTTCCGTTAATAAGTGTATGTGCTCTCCTATTTGAAATCTCCCGGCAGAAAAAAGCAATTTCAGATGTTGTTGATGACACTTGAATATTCAACACATCTCGGGCCATCTTTGCTAGTATCATAAATGTCTTCTCATTTTCCTTCAGTATGTAAGCAAAGTCTTCACGTTCTTCTTCATTGAGAATTGTTTGGTACAGTATAAACATAAAACTCGCTAACTATTGAAGAAGTGGAACCACTAAATATTTTATTTCTAAGACTTTCAAATACTAGCAGCAGAAACAACATGTCTTTTATAAAGTTGTATTGAAGAAGTAGAAGATGGTATAGAAGTCGGTTGATTATTTGCAATTTGTTATTGGTAATGCATATACACTTTTTTGTATTTATCGTGTATGCTAGACAAAATTTCTACTTTAATTGGTTCTTTAGGTGGTTTTTCATTTGGTTTTTGGAGTTGGAGGTGGAAGTACATATATATAATCATAAATAATTATGCAAATAAATAATTAAATAATCGGGACTAGGAATATGATTACTAGAAAAAGTACCCTTGTTACTCTTACTAGAAGAAGCACCCTTACCCTTACCCTTAATCATACGTCTAAATCCTTCCATTTTAATTATACAAATAAATAATTAAAGATAATAAAATTAAGTACGATAATTAAAATTAATTAAGTAATAATAATTTAAAGAAGGAACGAAGGTACCAAACGTCGACGTAACATCGACGTGTAATTGAGGTTGAAAATTGAAACTTTGCTCGGTGGATGATCTTTAAGCTAGTTGACAACTTCACCCTCAATTTTTGAACTTTGATACAATTATAAAAATGAGCAAATAAAATATAATATTTAGTAGGCAATGTAGAGTTGTAGAGAGAGATATAGAGATATTAGAGATATGGTAGGAAGATTTGTGAGAAAAATGAAGAGGAAAATGAGGTATTTATAGTTGAGAAATAGGTTAAAGTGTAAATATACCAACTTAGCGATTAAAAATAAATATTAAGGGGGTAGGGGCTGTTTATGGGGTGGGGATGGGGAAAAAATATCTGTTGTAGTCATTGCTCAACTGTCAAAATCAAAATTTAGTCGTTGTTGCAACGACTAATTTTGCAAAGGGGAGGGGGCGGGCGGGACAGGGTCGGGCATGACGAGCCCAGGTCCCGTCCCGAGTTCGGACCGGGACACCCTTTTTAGGGGGATCAGGGCGGGGCGAGTTTCGATACGGACTGAGTCGGGATCAGGCCGATCTGGCCCACTGATCAACCCTAGAATATAGTAATGTTTTTGTAACCTCTACAGAATTACACAAAATTGTGGCACTTGACAAAGCCACCACAAATTGATACATTTGTGGCTAATGTTGCATATTAGCTAAGATATTTTGATCTCCCAGCTAAAAGTTGTTGTTAATTGCTCTTGTAGTAAAGAAAAACAATGAGAAATAAAAATTAGTGATACTAAAAATAATTAAACATAACAAAAACATAAATTTATTATATACTATACAATTAAAAATATAAGGAGAATAAATACAAAACAAAATATTCAGAAAAAAGAGAGATTAAAGTATAGAATAAATTCACAAAAACCCAATAAAATTATTCATTTAATAACTAAAATCCTTAGATTAGATAAAATGGAAAAACTCTCTATCTTCAATCTTCTTTTGCCATGGAATAATGTGGTGGAAAAAGGAACAACAAACTATGAGAAGTTTAACCTAAATTACATTAATTCACAAAGTTAACTAAATTATGTAATTTTAATTTAATTTTTGTTATATTAAAAAAATAAAAAAATGACTTATAATTGTCTTTTCTTGTAGTGTATTAGTAACCGTCAATAAGCCTTTTCTTGTAGTGTTAGCAATCGTCAATTTGTATCGAATTACAACATTTTCTTAAACAATTAAAATTTGATATTTTTATGGAGGTTATCAAAAACCCACACAAACAATCGCCACAATAAGAATAATTCTGGAGAGGTTAAAACAAACACCACAAATTAAATGTATTGTGGGGGTCTTTTACAACCTCCATATTTAAATCGCCACAAAAAGAACTATTCTACGGGCGTTGATACAAACACCATAAATTAAATGTATAATGGAGGTTTCTTATGACCCCGAAAAAACCCGCACAATTTAGTAGTTTTTTTTTGTAGTGATCTTTAAAATTCATGATATTAATTTTTTCTTAGAAAAATGATGTCATACTTATATATGTTAAAATATTTTTCACAATCAAATGATTCCCGACCCTACCAAATACAACAAATAATAATAAAAATAAACCTCAAATGGATAAAAATATAAAAAGAGAAAAAATGGTCCAGTGGACAAAATATAGATCTGATTTTCTATCAATCACTCCAATTTTTGAGAATCGTTCATTCAAGAATAGGCCCCTTTAGAGGAAGTTTCTAAGTAAATCTACAAATATGTTTGCTATGAACCAATCAGAAGAAGAGTGACACTTATGATCACGTATTAGTTTTTCTATAATTAATTTACCTTTTCTTTCCTCAATTACGAGCACTACATTCCAGATGAATAATTTTTTTCCTTTTAATTTAGTCAACATCGATCTTAGAAAAACGTCAATCATTGCAATATTAATCATTGTTTGTATTGTTTTTGTTAGTGGAAACCTAAAAAAAAAACACGATTTAACGTGATTCGGATAAAAAATATTATATATCCATTAGAGAACAGTTGTCTTTATATTATTAATAAAAGAAGGGGGAATTTTCCAATTACACTTAAGAGAATTGTCCTCTCAACTCTTTACTCACTACAATGTATTGTATAATTTTTACAAGAAAAATGCATCTATTTATAGGGGTAAAACCTCCTCTTGATGTCATTGGTGACATCAAAGGAAGCAAACATCAATTTTTCTTCTGTCTTCTCTTGATGCTATGAGTGACATCAAAGGAGGAAAACATCCTAGCAGCCACACCACTTTTTCTCTTGTCTTTTTTCTTTCTTTTCACACTAACTCTTCCAATTGACATGACATTGTTGACTAAACTTAAAATCAATCTTTTCAATCTCCACCTTGATTTGCGTTCTGAGCGTCCATGTGAGCAACTCTAGCCAAAACTTTTAAGCTTACCGGGAAACTCCATTGTAAGAAACAAGAAGAATCAAATCATTGTTGAACATACCACCTCCACCTAACAAATGTTCTATTCGGAGTTACATCCGTTGATGCGTACTCCCGCTAAATTCTTGTAGTGTGCAAACTTAGCGAGCGGAACTATCTATGTCAACATGTCTGTAGCATTATCGTCTGTGATAACCTTAACGACCTTGATAGTTTCCTCTTCAACAACATCTCAAATAAAATGAAATTCGACATCAATGTGTTTAGTGTGCTCATGAAATCTCTGATTTTTAATCATATGAATAGCACTTTGACTATCACATCTAAGGGTTGATTCCTGCTGAACCAAGCTCAATTTCGCCGCTAAACCTTTCAACCATAGCTTCTTTCATTGCCTCCGTTGCTGCTATGTATTATGCCTCTGTCGTAGACAAAGTGACACTCGACTGCAGAGTTAATTTTCAACTAACGGCACTGCCAAGAATAAAAATATATCCGATTGTGGACCTCCTTATGTCAAGATCCCCTGCATAGTCATAATTCATATAACCGAGAATTGAAATATCTCCACCACATTTTTGAAAGGTCAGACCGACATCAAAAGCTCCCTTGAGATATCTCAACATCCACGTGACAACCCTAATGCCTCTTTCCTGGGTTGGAGATGTATCTGCTTACCATAGTTACAGATTGAGCAATATCTAGACGTGTACATACCATAGCATACATAATGCTACCAGTTGCGCTAGCATAAGAAACCTTTGACATATGCTCTACCTCATCCTCGAACTAAGGCATTTGTAACTCTAAAAGTTTAAAATGAGTTGCTAACGGTGTACTTACAGGCTTGCACAAATACATATTAAATCTCTCAGAACCCTTTCAATGTACCTCTTCTAAGAAAGATGTACAACATGGTCTTCTCTTGAAATCTCCATACCAATGATTTTCTTTGCAGCTCCCAAATCTTTCATGTCAAATTTCTTACTCAACAGTTTCTTCAAAGGATTTATCTCTGTAATGTTGTTAGCAGTAATAAGCATATCATCAACATACAACAGTAAATAAATCATTGAGTTATCAGACATCTTATTATGATACACACAACTATTAAATGAACTCCTTGAGAATTCATCTGTAGTCATAAATGCATCAAACCTCTTGTACCATTGTTTAGGGGATTGCTTTAAACTATACAAAGACTTCTTCAATTGACATACATGATCTTCTTTTCCTCCAGGAAAACCTTCGGGCTGATCCATATTCTATATCACCATGTAAGAAAGCAGTTTTGACATCAAGTTGTTGAAGCTTCAAGTCAAATTGTGCAACTAATGCTAGTAGTATGTGAATTGAGCTATGCTTCACGACTGGAGAGAAATCATTGTAGTCAATTCCCTCATTCTGACTGAAGCCCTTTCCAACCAATTTCGCATTGAACCTAACCTCTTCCACTTCAGGAATTCCATCTTTCTTTCCGTAGACTCATTTGCATCCAACTGCCCTCTTCGCCTTTTATCTTTTCACTAAGAGCCATGTATGATTCTGTGAAAAGACTCCATCTCTTCCATCATGTATAACCATAATTTCCCTACATCATTACAAGACGTTTCTTCAACATATGAGGAGGCTTTTGATTCTTAATCTCTTCTTCTGCAACTACGAACACATACAATCAGATTTGCATGATTTATAAGACGTTCCGATCTTCATATCTGCCTCTTCTCTCTTCCCTTCACAATTGTGTATATTTCATCGATAGCAAGTTCTTCAAGATCTATGTCATTTGAATCATCTTTAACCTGAGTCTGTTGATCATTTTTCTTGGTAAGCTCCACTGGAAGCTTCACATGCTCATTCTCATTTTCCGAAAACTCAATAGAAACCTACAGGGATCAAGTATAGAGGATTCATCAAATGTGACATCTCTACTAACTATAAATTTTAGTAAGGACAAATATCAAAATTTATACCCTTTTACTCCATCCACATACCCATGAATATGGCCTTCTTAGACCTTGATTCAAGTTTCCTTTCATTAACATTGTAATAAGCTAGACACCCAAATACTCGTAAGTATGAATAGTTAGAGGGTTCACCTGATCATACCTCATTCGGAGTCTTAAAGTCAATCGTCGATGCTGGAGATCGATTGATAATATGAGCAGCAGTGTGAACTACTTCAGCCTAAAATAATTTAGACATTTTGGCTTGTATGAGCATACAACGAGCCTTTTCAAGAAAAGTTCTGTTCATCCTCTCGGCAACTCCATTCTACTGTGGGGTGTGCTTGACTGTCCTATGTCTTGAGATTCCATGAACCTTGCAGAAATCATTAAACTCTTCACTGTAAAACTCCAAGCCATTGTCCATGCGAAGATATTTAATTTTTTGCCCCATTTGATTCTCAACCAAAATCGTTCACTCTTTAAATGCTTCAAAAACATCATTTTTTACCGTTAAAAATGCACCTAAACCTTTCGTGAGAAATCATCAATAAAAGTGAGAAGATACCTCTTTCCGCCATTTGATGAAAGTTTAGAGGGACCCCATAAATCTGAATGGATGTAGTCTAGAACCCTTTTTGTCTTGTGTTTACCAGTGTTGAAGCCGACCTTCTTCAGCTATCCTAGAATGCAGTGCTCATAAAATTCAAGTGTGTTGATCTTTTCACCTTTTAAAAGGTTACAGTTGCTCAACATCTCCAGTTTACGTGCGCTCATATGAGCCAATCTCATGTGTCATAACCTTGACTTGTCATCAATATATAACTGCACTATAGATACATTTGCAGAGCCAACAATGATGCTTCTTGCCAATGTGTAAAGGCCGTCCTCTAGCTTGCCTTTCAGCGTGACTAAAGAACCTTTAGTCACATTTATAGTTTCTCATTCGCTCATGTACTTGTACCCTTGTTCATATAGAATACGCAGGGAGATTAAATTCTTCTCCAGATCAGGAACATGATGGACTTGTGTAATAGTCTCCATGGCTCTATCATGACAATTAACCCGTACTGAGTCAATGCCAACTCATTTATTTTTATAACTTTCATTATCGTACGATATTATAAGTACATAATCATTATCAAAATCATGTACCTATTCAACTGTGGATGAATTCACCTTTTTCTTAGACTTTGACGTTGGGAAATCTCGTTTAAAGTTTCCATCCTTGGCCACATCCCTAACAATCTACATTCTTCTTGTTCACACGAGACTTTGATCTATGCTTTGATTTTCTCCATTCCTATTGGCTAGTCTGACCTCTCACAAAGATCACTTGCCTGATCCTCTATGTATCCTTCAAAATGCATCCACATCACTAGAGTTAAGTGTCTGCCACACTTGATCAAGGGTGATAGGCTTCTTGCTATGTATCATTGAATTCTTGATATCACAATATTATGAAGTCAATGAAAATAGCAGAGCACATGTAAGTGTCTCCTCATCCTTTTTAATTCCTTCAATTTGTAAATCCATGACAAGTTTATTAAACGCGTCTAAATGATCTTGTAACAAAGTACCTGACTCCATTTTAAAAGTGTGAAGACGCCATTGTAATAACATTCTTGTTGTCACCGATCAGTCCTGGTAAAGCCCTTGCAGCTTGTCCCATAACTATTTGATTGTCTCTTTGGTACTTGTACTCACTTCACAAAGCATGTTAGCTGCAAGGGACAATTGGATTACACTCAATGCATCCCCTTCAATCCCCCTCTTGTCGGAAGTCGATGTACTACCGGGATATTTTTCGTTAATAACATGGATTGAACATTCCCTCCTCAATAACGCTATCATCTGGATCTTCCAGTTATTGAAGTTGTTGCGCACTAAATCTATCAATTTCAAACTTCATGGAACTCATCTTTACTTGTTCTTCCTCCTTGGATCTTCAAAGAGTCCTAACGCTCTAATAACAATTGTCAGTGGAAACATAAAAAAAGAACACAATTTCACATGATTCAGATCAAAATGATCTATATCCACCAGAGAACAATTGCCTTTATATTATTAACAAAGGAAGGAAATATTTTCCATTTACACTTAAGAGAATTGCTCTCTCAACTCTCTACTCACTATAATATAATGTATGATTTTTCGGATGATTCTACAAGAGAAAGAGTGCATCTATTTATAGGGGTAAAACGTCTTCTTGATGTCATTGGTGACATTAAACTACCTCCTCTTGATGTCATAGGTGACATCAAAGGAGGAAAACATTCTAACAACCACACCACTTTTTCTCTTGTCTTTTTTCTTTCTTTTCACACCAACTCTTTCAATTGATATTACATTGTTGACTGTTAGTGTTAGGTTCTGTGTCCTAACATTTTCCGTAACATGTCTCTTTTTGGTGATTAAGTAAAAACAGGAAAATGTCATCCCAAATGTCGTGACATCTGGGAGGACATTTCTGGCAAAAGTTTTGCCTATCTTCACGAGCAGATTCTGAAGCTGAGAAGATTTTATCACGTGAATGTTTGGCTTGGTTAGGAGCTAAGGGAAACACGATAATACTTAACAAGACCAAGTCCAAGGAGAGTGCATAACGGAAGGAGCATTCACAGGAAGACAAAGTCAAAACAGTTTGAGAATTTTAAGGCTGAAGAACAGCTCCAACCAGCCCTATTCTGCTCAACCTCCACCGAGAATCAAGGAGCCTCTCGGGTGAACTCTCCACTATAAATAGAGGGTTCACTCCAAGGCTTAATCATCCAGTTTTTGCAGAACAAAATTCAGATCTGAGACGTCTCAAATATTGCCTCAAACACAGCTGGATCGAGCAGCCTGTTTTTGTGATTACACTTGTTCAAAATTACGAATTGCTTTCTTAGATCTATAAGTGTTCTTTCAACTCAAAGCAATTGTAATAGGGTGTTTTTCACTTCTATTTTAGATAGATTTTTCAGCTTAGAAGTTAGGATTTAACTTCTTTTAATCCCTTTGTTTTACGGATTACTATTCATTCTCGAGGATTTGTAAGATTGTATAATTTTTATACAATACATTTTTGGTCATGCGACCACTATACGTTATATACAATTATATAACTTATGAAAAACATTCTTTGGTGTCCTTGATTTATTTCCGCTGCATCTTAAACTCAGTTTTTAGTTCTGCGTTTTTGTTAATGTTCGATTCGTATCACGAACATTTTTGGGAACATTACTTTCATCTTTAAGTTTACCTGTTCTTCTTTCTTTGATTTTATTTATTCCATAGTTTAAGTTCGATAATCCTTTCGGTTGGTATCGAGCCGACACTTGACATAATAAGTGCTAAGGTCCTTTAACTTAACTATGGATCCGTAATCCAAATATTGGTAGACTTCCTATTTTAGATGGATCAAACTATCCTTATTGGAAGATTCGCCACGTTCACATCAAATCCATTGATGTTAGAGCATGGAGATCTATTACAAATGGATACATCGTTCCTATGCTTCCACCGGACGAGGAAGGCGACATTTTGGTCAAGCCTGAGGCCGAATGGACTTTCGAAGAAACTAATAGTGCAGGCTTCAACGAAAAGGCACTAAATGCTATTTTCGGATGGGTTGATCTTTATATGTTCAAACTCATCCAAAATTGCTCTACCGCGAGATGCTTGGGATACTTTACAAACTCATTGTGAAGGTAGCTCAGTGTTCGACGACGAAGCCGCGTACGTGAGTAACTATGAACGTTTAAGGATGGAGGAATCGGAGGATATTAAAACCTATTTTGAAAAGTTGATTGATATCTCTAATGAATGTCAAGTTTTTGGTTCTCCATTGACCAACAATCAACTTGTTGAAAAAGCCCTTCGATCTCTTCCTGAAAAGTTCAACATTAAGATTTGTGCGATTGAAGAAGCACACAACCTTGCCACAATGGACCTACATACTTTTTTTTTTTCCGGGTAAATGCAAATATTATTACTAAAAAGAAAAGCTCAGGTAGCTACAATCAGTCGTTGAGGGTTCTCAATCCTCAACGTAAACAAGAACAAGAAAATAAACTTCAACATGAAAATTAAATGTTATCTATCCGGGACATTCCAAGATAGTATCTTCATTTAAGTAATCGGGGGGTAGTGAAATACTCTTCCAATCTTCGTACTTGGACTTTTATTCGTTGGATTAGGCTCCTTAATTTGTTGTGACTCCCTAGTATCATTTGCACGCTCAGTAGGTGCAATAGTTGGATTCATGGGGGAAATCAAGACTAGTGCATCATTGGGAATGGTTGCCATAAATGGCTCATGTCCCTCGGCATTAAGTGGTTTGTTGGCCGAAACAAGGTCAGTCTCCTTAGGCTTCTTGGAAAAGAATGATCCTTCAAATTCCACATTAATTGCTCTTCCAAGACTCATTTGAAATGTAGCCCTTCTTCCGTAGCCATCAAGTTACCATACCTCTTTGGACGAGTTGCCTATGGTTTCCGCAACTTTTGACTTCATTAGAAGAGTAATCCATCGGTACCACCCTTATCAAGTTTGAAGCCCTATTGAATGAGATGTTTCCTTGGTACTCACAAAGAATTAAATTCCCAAGTTACCAAGTCTTGTTTGAAGAGTAGTCGTTCAAATTCCGCACGTTTGTACAACCAAGAGCCATGGAATTGAACCAACTTGGACCCAACAATCTTGAACCGATGACCTCGGGTTCCAGCCTTGACACGCGTGACCACCATAAAGACCAATCAGCCCATGACCACCCTTCCGACCCTCCTTCGACCGGAACCACCTCAAGAACCGCCATCGACCCGTGCCCACCCATGCTACCCACAACCCTCAAGAATGGGTGACGCCGAAACCGCAACACTTGAATTCCCAACAAACTCAACTCGAAAGTTGCACCTAATGAATGAGGCGTGCCATTGATAACAAGCAATTGAATGAGGCGTGCCATTGACATCTGCACCCGTTGAATGCATCAAATTCCTAGACCTCTTTTGGATAGAAACCCTGCCTAAAACCTTTGCATTTCCAAGGCCAATTGGAAAAGAAACAATGTCGAACTCAACAACCAAAGGCTGGTGACCCATGGACCTCCCCAAAGACCCATGACCACCCTCCTGACCCGCAATCAACCCGTGACCACCTCGAGACCCGATGTCACCTTTGCATCCAAAGTGGCCGCCGGAAAAGTCTCTATGAACTCAGAAGCCAAGGATCGGAGACCCAAGGGTTCAAACCACAAACCCTGAACATCAACACCACCCTCCTGCAACCAGGAACCACCCTCCATACCCACTTTCGACCCGGGATCCCTATCAATATCCGCAATCTCTCCATAGTCGTGAGTGCTACCGGAATCGTAGCCGCCATTCCGACGCCCAAGGTGCTCGCTAAGGTTGGGAAAATCAAAGGGCTGTATCCTCAACCCAAGACCACCATCATGACCTCTTGCACACCAAGAACACCCTCACGACTTGCTAGCAACCTCGCCTCAACCGCATCCCGAAAGAGAAGCAACTTGCACCGCTGCAGGTCGCTCCCTGAAATGCAAACCTCAAATTCAAATCTTGAATCTTGTAATCTTGAACAATCAAAATAATCTCTTTCATTCTTTTGGCTGAAATCTTTGTATTCTTTCTCATGGCTAGAAGGAAGATAATGCAAATCTTGAGTAATCTTTAATCAAGTTGAAGTATCTTCGTAACAATCTTTGGACAAGTTGATAAACTCGAACAATCTTTCCACAATTTTCGAAACAATCTCATGAAATCAAAGATGAAATCAGATTTACGGAGTATGAAATCGAAGATGAAATCATAAGAATGAGGCGGATTGCGAAGAGCGACTAGGGAGAAATGTTGAGAGCATTTTCGCCTAGTGAGAGAAACTTCTCTCTAACTCTTACACATATTATTGTTGTTGTGGACCTACATACTTTAATGAGCATTCTCAAAACATATGAGATGAACATGGAAAATCAAAGGTCTTTATACAAAGGCAAGGATGTTGCCCTTCAAGCAAAATCCTTAGAGACAGAAGTCAATGAAGAGGATGAAACACTTGAAGAAATTGGGGATGGTGTTAACGTTGCTCTTCTTACTCGTAGGTTCAATACGATGTTAAGAAGATTCAACGAAGATAAGAATAAATCTAAGACTAAAGAGCACCAAAACCAAGGACTCAATCCACGAATTACCAAGAATTTTCCCACCGCACAAAAAGGCAATCAACTTAGGAGAATAAATTCTGACCGAACGAGTTCGATCCTGCGGCTCGACAAAGATTCAATGTCATGCCGCCGGGATGGGGCCATTATGCCAACGAGTGTGCAAACACTCTAAGAAAGGTTGGCAAAAGTCTATGGATTTCCTAAGTGATGATGAAGGTGAAGGGAAGAGAATACGAAATAGAGTCACAACAATGCGGCATGTTTTTGAACATTCTTTGTCGGATGATGAAGGTTTAGCCGATCGTGATACACTAAATGTCATGACATTTCGAACATCACCGTAACATCTGCAGATACTGACAATGACATGTATGAGTTTTAAATTCTTGGATGTCAATTGCTTCTATGGCTTTATTTCAAAAAATGATTCTAAACCTGAGACTCAAGAAGACTCTCAGGATGATATGATTAAGGAATTGCAAGTCCTTTGCAAGGACTTAATCATTGAATCTAATCAACTTGAATCAAAGGTGAAAACTCTAACTCGTGAGAATGCAGATTTGATAAGTACCATTACCCGACTGGAAGTGACTCTTACCAAAAAAGATCTTGAATTCGGAAAGATAAGTGCAAAGTTGGATCTGGCCGAAGCAACCTTCAAAAAGCTTAACACAGGCACCTCCAAATTAGATGAAATCCTTAGTGTTAGTCAACCTCTATGTACTGGTTTGGGCTACAAGAATCCTATCAATACATTATGCTCCAACTTGTTTGTTAAAAATGGGGAAATGAACCGTAAGAAGGGTAGCAACTATGTGTGCAATTATTGTAATAAATCTGGACATTTAAAACCTTTTTGCTTTAAGTTACTAAAACTCAGAAAGAAAAGGTCTTCCAGAATGCTGTCAAGAACTTGATAAAGACTCTGGGACTCTCTATCTACAAAAATCGTAAGGTAACAAAAAGGTTTGGGTTCCCATCAAGAAAACAAGTTGTAATGTAGCCATAACCGCACTAAGGACCAATATCTCGATCGTGGTACTTTGTGATGGCTGTTATTCCCATATGACAGAACAAAAGATCTAAAGAACTACGAAGCTCTAAATGGAGGAAATGTTACATATGGAGGAGGTGGAAAGAGTAAGATAATAGGAAGAGGAATCATTAATGTCACGGAATTCCAAAGACTAAATAATGTCTTGCGTTGATAGTCGATGGCTAACCTAATTAGTATAAGCCAACCGTGTGATGACAACTTAGAGGTAAGATTCAATAAACATGTATGCGATGGTGATGAAACTAACAAATGCATAATGACAGTACAAGAACAAGTGATAATTGTTATCTTGTCGGAGAGAACATAAGGTATGTAATAGTGTTAGGACTGATGACACAACATTGTGGCATCAAAACTAGGACATGTCAATTATCGCAACCTTAGAAAATTGATATCTTATGAGGCGGTAAAAGGCATTCCTAAACTAAGTCCTATGAGTGAAACCGTGGTGTGTGAAGATTGTCTCAAAGGTAAGCAAACCTGTGTCCCTCACAAAGTTGTTCAGATTGATGGACATTTCTCGTGCACGCCTCATTGCTTTCAACTTTTACATATGGATCTTATGGGTCCAATCGAGGTAGATAGCCTAGGAGGCATGAGGTACTCCTTTGTGATTGTAGATGACTTTTCAAGATACTCTTGGATATTCTTTTTGAAAGAAAAGTCTCAAACGGTTGACATGTTTAGAATATTGTACTCTAGAATTAGAAATCTATATCATTCCTCTATTTATCGGATAAGATCTGATCATGGAAAGGAGTTTGAAAATAATCAATTTTCTACATTCTGTGAGAAAAAAAGTATTTTCCATGAATTTTCTGCTCCCAAAACCCCCCAACAAAATGGTGTAGCAGAGAGGAAGAATAGAACCCTACAAGAAATGGCTAGAGTCATGCTAAGTTCTAAAAAAGTCAAAAACGTTTTTGGCGAAGCCTAAACACCGCAAGTCACATCTCTAATAGAGTCTATCTTAGACCAGGAACAAAAATGACACCCTATGAGATCTTGAATGGAAAGAAACCAAATCTACGTTATTTTCATGTTTTTGGGTGTGTATGCTATGCTCTAAATGATAGAAATAATCGAGCAAAGTTTGACTCTAAGAGTGATAAGGAATTTTCATAGGCTATTCTCAAAATAGTCATGCTACCGAGTGTACAATCTTCGAACCAAATCCGTACAAGAATCTGTTAACATTGTTTTTGATGATAATGCAGATCATGCAGGAAATACACGATATGAATGTTGTCGTAATAATACGAGAGGCGGACCACGAAAATGCGGATGTTACACCAAATGTCACAACATCTGCAGCAACACTTGTAACCGAAGATGAGAACACTGATGAGGATTACAAATCAACCGTGATTCAAGACGCAGGATCCTCATCCGTAATCGAAGAAACCATCCCACCAATGTAATAGGAGAAGTATTCGAAGGAATAAAAACAAGGAGAAAAGAGCAAAAAAATTACCGAGACATGGTGAAGTATGCATGTATGTCCACCATACATCACAAGGTAAGTCAATCGTGCTATGTTTCTACTTTGGAACCTAAAAACATTAATGAAGCACTAAAAGACAGTTGGTGGATACAAGCCATGCAAGAAGAACTAGAACAGTTCACCAGAAATGAGGTTTGGGATCTAGTTCCTCGCCCTGATGAGACTAATGTAATAGGAACTAAATGGATCTTTAAGAATAAATCATTTAACTGAAGGCTGTTATTAGAAATAAAGCTAGACTAGTGGCTCAAGGATACTCTCAAGTCGAAGGTATCGACTATGATGAAACCTTTGCTCCAGTAGCTAGAATTGAATCAATTAGATTATTACTTGCCATAGCTTGTTGTTTAAAGATAACTCTTCACCAAATGGATGTGAAAGGTGCCTTTTTGAACGAATATATTGATAAGGAGATATATGTTGAACAACCCAAAGGATTTGAAGATCCTCACCATCCACAACATGTATACAAGTTAAAAAAGGCCTTGTATGGACTAAAACAAGCTCCACGTGCATGGTATGCTCGTTTAACTCAATTCCTTCTTGAATTTGGTTTCCAACGTGGTGTAGCTGATTGTACTTTATTTATAAAACACCATGGATCAGATATGGTTATTGCTCAAATCTATGTAGATGACATAGTTTTTGGTTCGACTTCAATGTCTCATCTTAAGACTTTTGTCGAAGTTATGTCCTCAACATTCGAAATGAGCATGATAGGGGAACTAACCTTTTTCTTAGGCTTGCAGATAAAACAAAATGAGGAGGGTATCTTCATTTCACAAAGCAAATATGCCAAGAACCTGGTTAAAAAGTTTGGATTGGAGAATGCCAAACATATGAAGACTCCGATGGGATCAACCCAGACTATATCCAAAGATGATGTTGGGGAGAATGTTGACCCAACTTTATACAGATCTATGATAGGTAGTCTTTTGTATCTCACCGCGAGTCGTCCAGATCTTATGTTTAGTGTTTGTGTGTGCACGATTCCAAGCATGCCCTAAAATTTCCCACTTAAATCTTTGTCCAAGCGTGTAATAAGATATGTTGCGGGCAAATGTGAGTTGGGATTTTGTTATTCCAAAGACAGTAATCCTTATCTAATTGGATATTGTGTCTCGGATTGGGCTGGGGATGTGGAAGATAGAAAAAGTACTAGTGGAGAATGTTTTTACCTTGCAATAACTTAGTTTCTGGCACGATCGTAAACAAAATTGTGTCTCACTCTCAACCTTGAATCTGAATATGTAGCAATGGGAGTTGTTGCTCTCAATTAATATGGCTAAGACACATGTTAGACGATTATGGTGTTTCAAAAATATCTTAGTTTTGTCTTTGTGATAATATGAGTGCCATCAATATATCTAAAAATCCGTTCAAGACTCTCGTACAAAACATATAGATATAAGACATCACTTTCTTGAGACTTGGTTGAAAAACAACTAGTTAGAATCGATTATGTTGACACTTCTCATCAACTAGTCGATATTTTTACAAAGCTTTAGATCATGAGAGGTTTTCAAACTTGAAAACTCTCTGCCTCGCTCGATATAAAAATCAACATCTTTGGGGTGTGTTATCCAAATGTCACGACAATTGTGGTAACATTCATCCAGTGTAAAATCTGAACCGCTTCTTTCTGTAAATGTTAAAGTTGTTTTGTGTTTCTAACGTCATGACTTCTCAAAGGAACACCTTTTTAAAATGATACCGATTCTGCGATGATATAAAAATCATAAAAAGGGAGTATCAAAAAATAAGGCAAAGCCTTAAATTCCTCGGCAATTGTAAAATATTGGGCAAAGCCCACAAAATTGATATCGTTCCTATTCTATAGGAGTATCAACATAATTATAATGATAGACACAAGATCTTATCTATTTGGACTCAATATACATTGTTCCACTAATTTAGAGACAAAACTACATAAAGTGTCTTGTTTAGTTCAAAGCTGCTCCTATGAGAAAATGACTCCCGTGTTACACAAAATGTGCTAACATTTCTGATAACACTCAGATTTCCAGATTTTTTGTCGATTAATGTTGAGTTGGTTTTTGTTGAAAAATTTCTCTTGGTTTTGATGTCTATTTTGAAACAACCTCTAAACCTTAGGAACTAGTCTTTGTATAGAACTTAAACACTTATGTAGATAGTTTTTGCCAAGTGTATAAATACCCATTCACTAAAATACTAATTCTCACTTCCAAACAAAATTCCACCAAAAAAAAAAAAAAAAAAAAAAAAAAAAAAAAAAAAAAAAGGGCGGGAACGAAATTTTAGCTCATTACCCACAATGAATCCCTCGCACAACACATCTCCCTCACAAACTTCTCCCATTCCCGTAACCTCAGAAAACCCTAACTTCTCCTTCTCTTCACCTTTCTCTCCAATGGATGTCTCACCCATGTCACCAAAAATGTCACCACGGTCGAACACTCTCCAACGAGCACAAGTCCACCATTGTGCACGATTTGGTGATAAGTGCTTTCAAGAACCTCTAGAAATCGCCTATCCAGGAAACAAATAATCCTATCAACTTAGAAACCCCGGATGTTTCCGTCCTACCAAAGAGGACAAATCAAGCAACTTTTCCCACTCGCAGATCGGTCCGAAACTTTGAGAAGGCCTTTGGCAGTGGTGAATCCTCCACCAAAAGGAAGAAGTCAGCAACTCCTCCCTCTTCAAGCTCCAGTTCTGCTGATTCAGAAAAGACCCTTTCGGGTGAGTCCCAACCGGAATCACCTGCTTCACCTTCCTTCACAAATCTGCCAGAATCCAGTGAGGAAGATGAGATTCCAGACGACACCCCTCTGAAGAGGTTTTACTTCAAGAAATCTGGTCATACTTCAGGGGAAACAAAATCATCATCAACCCCTCAAGATGTCACAGAAAATGTTATGACATCTTCTGAATCATCTTCAGATTCCAGTGTCCGAGGTCTAACAAGCAGTAGCTCTGAATCTGCGTCTGAGGTAACCCCTTTCTCTCCCGAATTTTTAACAGCCAATCACTCAAAACATTGGTCTTGGTTCAACGGTCGAGCCATTCGAACCGAGAAGGTATTGGACATTGCGTCTTGTAGTAGCCACGGTCTGGTGGATTTCTTCACTTCAAGAAATCTACTAGATTCCGTAAATAACAAATGTCCTTATGTAGACAAGGTAGTGAAGTTATTTTATGCAAATCTAACAAGCAAAACAGAGAAACCCAAGTCGAAAAACTTTGGGAAAGTGTTTCTCTATAACAAATTTTATGACTTCACACCGACTACAATTAACCAATGTTTGAATAGAGTGAATGATGATGAGAGGCGAGCGGGAAGTGATAAATGATAGGGATGAAGGGATTTCATACCTCACCGTGGAGTTGTGAAGAAATGGGTTTCAAGGTGTCCAACATCCGGACTCATTGCCTTATTTCTTTGTTTTGCACAAGTTAATGATACACAATGGTTGTGTTCTTTGAACAAATCAATTGTAACAATTGAACAAGCATTGCTCTATACAAAATAGGAAAAGGTTTAAATGTTGATATAGGAAAAACAATCTTTCAACAGTTGTAAATATGGCGAGAAAGGACACAGTATCATCCTTCCCTTTCCTCATTGATCTTTAAGGTACTAACCTCACGGGGATTTCAAGCCCCTGGCGAGGATCTGCTCTGGAAAGAACTGAAGTATCGTCGTTAATCGGGCGATCCGAAGAAGCAAGAGCGAGTCATTGATCTTCCATGGACGAATACGGTGGAAGTGCTAGTGTTACGAAATGTCCCGACATCTCGGTAACATCTCACGATCGTCTTTACAATCGCTGCTGGTGCAAGAGATTGCAAAGCTCAATGCCCGGATCGCGAGTGGACCAGTGCGAAAAGCCACGGTGGAAGCTAGGAACGTTACCTATTTTTGCTTTCTTCCCAAAAGGGAGATGGAGTGCAGTCGAGGAGCAAGCGGCGAGGTTGAATGCTCAAACCAGAGGATCTTGATACGAGGAGATGAAACCGAAGACATCCGAGATGAAATAGTTACGAGGTGGTGTATTCTTTGTGTTTAGGCTGCTAAGTAGCAGTTGTTGAATACTTTCAGTTATGGACTGTAGTTATTTGACTTGACAGTTTGAGACATTTTAATCTGTTTATATATTACTATTTATTCTATACTGTTTATGTGTATATTGATGGTTTGATCATTAATCTTTTAGATGTATACTCGCATTTTGCATCATACTGATTGAGTAACTTCTTCGCACATAGTGTATATATCGTGCTTTATAAATGTTTTGAGGATGAAGGTTGAGATATTTGCCTGTGATAAAATCATTAACCTATTTAGTTTTGTGAAGAAAGGCAAAAAGGGGGAGATTGTTAGTGTTAGGTTCTGTGTCCTAACATTTTCCGTAACATGTCTCTTTTTGGTGATTAAGTAAAAACAGGAAAATGTCATCCCAAATGTCGTGACATCTGGGAGGACATTTCACAAAAGTTTTGCCTATCTTCACGGCGGTCTCAAGTGAGAAGATTTTATCACGTGAATGTTTGGCTTGGTTAGGAGCTAAGGAAACACGATAATACTTAACAAGACCAAGTCGAGGAGAGTGCATAACGGAAGGAGCGTTCACGGGAAGACAAAGTCAAAAGCAGTTGAGAATTTTAAGGTGAAGAACGGCTCCAACCAAACCTATTCCGCTCAACCTCCACCGAGAATCAAGGAGCCTCTGGGTGAACTCTCCACTATAAATAGAGGTTCACTCCAAGGCTTAATCATCCGATTTTTGCGAACAAAATTCAGATCTGAGACGTCTCAAATATTGCCTCAAACATAGCTGGATCGAGCAGCCTGTTTTTGTGATTACACTTGTTCAAAATTACGAATTGCTTTCTTAGATCTATAAGTGTTCTTTCAACTCAAAGCAATTGTAATAGGGTGTTTTCACTTCTATTTTAGATAGATTTTTCAGCTTAGAAGTTAGGATTTAACTTCTTTTAATCCCTTTGTTTTACGGATTACTATTCATTCTCAAGGGATTTGTAAGATTGTATAATTTGTATACAATAAATTTTTGGTCATGAGACCACTATAAGTTATATACAATTATATAACTTATGAAAAACAATCTTTGGTGTCCTTGATTTATTTCATTGCATCTTAAACTCAGTTTTTAGTTCTGCGTTTTTGTTAATGTTCCAGTTCATGTCACAGAACATTTTTGGGAACATTACTTACTGTCTTTAAGTTTACCTCTGTTCTTCTTTGCTGATTTTATTTATTCCATAGTTTAAGTTCGATAATCCCCTTTCATTGACTAACTCAAAATCAACCTTTTTAGTTTTTATCTTGGAGATTTAGTGACAGTAACTGGGAACAGAAGGGCAATTAGGACCCAAAAATTGAACAGAAATTTATAGATCATCATAGTATTTACTTATTATTTCATCATCACATTTCTATTTATCTTTCGACACTACTAGAATTAAAGATTTTTTTTCATCAATATTTTTTAGAAAATGATGTGTTTGATATGAAATGCTTTTCTAAAAAATAAATGATTCCTTACTTATTTTCTGATATTTGATAAATAAGTATAAAATATTCTTTTAAAAATATTTATATGTAATCTAGGTAAACATTATTGGAATTAGCAATGGGACCGGGGTAGTGGTGATGAAGGCTATGGCCGTTGAGGGTGAAGTATATTGGAGGGTGGGTATTAAGCAGTATAATGTGAAAAAATGTCACTTATTAAATTTATTTTCTCTCCTTTTACTAGAAAAATCATTTTTCTTATTTTTATGTTTTCTTAGAGAATATGTTCTCTAAAAATTTGACCAACTAAGCATACAAAAATTTTAAAAGTATTTTTTGGAAAATATTTTCCTCAATAACAAATACACACAAAAAGTAAAATATTTACTCCTGTAAAATAAAGGAAAAGAAACGATCCTGTAATTCAGTAATTGAAAATTGAAAGTTTGAAACAATATTGTATCAAGGAGAGGAAAAGAAAGTTGTCACTTTCTGGTAGTTAAGTGACAAATGATCTTGACATCACACTTTTTATGTTCTTCAATTGTCTATTCATGCATCATTGAACATATTACTGTGAGTTATTAGCAGATCAGAGAAGAAACAAATCTAATCCGGACCCAAGTAGATCTTTCTTATGCTTGTGTGATTTTTTTTGTTTTGTTTTTCATCTGATGTTCGGTATCCGCATTGAAGTTCGATTATATCCGGATTTACACCAGATAGAGTCCATTTCCGGAGAAAACTCTCCTTATGAATGATTTTTCTTTGTCTAGGGCTCTAACCCGATATCTATGATTAAAGAAGAAGTAGTCTTATCCTCTACACCACATCTTTTGATTGTTATTATTGAGTTACTTAAACATGTTTTTTGGGTATATATTATAGTTAGAGACATGTTGAAGAATGAAAAAAGTACCACATCAATGGTTAATGATATGAGTTGTATCCTTATATGGACTTGGACAATTCTTCCGTCATGAGCTAGTTTTTGGGGTTGAGTTAGACATAAGATTTATTTTTACATGGTATCAGAGCAGGACCCATCTCACCCAATGTTAGACCCCCAAATTAAATTGCGCGCACCAGATGTCCATCCCTAGGCGTGAGATGGGGGTTTTGAATAAGTAAAAAGTACCACATCGGTGATTAATGAGATGTGTGATCTTCTTATATAGACTTGGACAATCCTTCCCTCATGAGATAACTTTTAGGATTAAATTAGGCCTAAAATCCATTTTTTACAGGACATCAGACACACAACTATTTATTTAAGCATCATTTGATGGATTGAAACCTGTCGGTAGCTAGTTAGGAATCAAGAAAGAGCTCAAATTTGCTTCTAATCATCAAATAAAATGTAAATAACCCGTCCTTCTAAGTGAAGATTGGAATTTATGAATTTTATAATGGCTTTAAATTAATATATATTGTAATAATTGACTTTAATATTTATTACTTTCTTCGTTTCAGTTTATGTGTCTTTTTTTTATTTTGTTTAAAAAGAATTTCTTTTTCTATATTTAATACTAACTCATAAATTTTAACATCTTATATGACGTGTTTACAACTACAAGATATAAAAGAAATTAATTGATACATAACACACATCTTTAATTTAAAACCACAAAATTCAAAAGTTTTCCTTATTTTTTAAAACTTCATATCCAATCAAACTAATTAAGACACACAAAATGAAATAGAGAGTAATATTGAGTGGATTTCTGTTAGAATATTCCGGAATTAATATCATTAATATGATATTATTGTGTAGTATCTTGTATTAATGTAGTATTCCCTTCTATATGGTAAGTAGATTAATGTATAGAAATATTCTTAGGATTATTCTAGATTATTCTAGGCAAGACTTACTCTGTGAGTAGTAATGTGTTGAACGAGAAAATAACAACAACAACTATTTGTTAGAAATCTGGAAATGATCAAATATGAGAGTTTGCTGAGTCGACCAAATTCTTGATCTATCCTTAAGATAATATTGCCCCGTATATCCTTTCAACGGTTGTAATGACAACTTATCTCCCAAGATAAAAGAACAATCAAACAAATGAGCAAAGGGAACTCAAGTGTTTGCTTTGGAAGAAAGATCTTTGAGTGTTTGTGATTGCAAGAGAGGAAGACAATTTCAGAGAATTGTTGAGTGTAAGATGTCAAATGTGTTTTCAAATGAGCCTTGTGTCTCATTTTATAGTGTGTAGATGATGACCCTCCAAATGGCTATGTAATGACCATGAATGTCATGTTAATGCCTTGAATTTGAAGTTACAATTCAACCAAGTAATGGCTGAATTCATGAGCAAAATAATGGAGAGTAAATACTCCAAAGTCAGCCCAAGAATCAGTTTTTAATTCACCTCCAACGGATTGAAGCGATCGAGTCGCGACCGCCCGGTTCGATAACTCACCGGGCTGGAACGTCGATGAAGCTGCGGCCCTTCAATTCCGAGTTCTTCAAATTGAAGCGTCAATTAGAGCCGCGACCGCTTCGGCGCGCAACCGCATTGGAGGAGCCACGACCCTTCTCGGTTTCGTGGTGATTTCTGATTCATTTCATCTTTACACATTATACACTTCTTCCTTCATTTACCAACGTGAAATCATTCGTCATTTGGCCAATAACCGCCTATTACCTTACGTCTCAAACAATTCGTATACGTACCAATATCTCTTCCATTAAGGAAATTTTGATCATTGGCACTACGTGTGCACGTGTGTGGAAACAAGGTTTCCTACATGCGGGGCCCCAATTGTTCGATTCATAATTAATAGGATTTACTTTATTTCACATTTAATAAATATTTTCAACAATCCCCTCTTGGAAGAGATTTTGGTGCACGCATATGGTGCCTTTCTAGCAATCACTTGGCGGAACGATGTTGCATCCGGAGAGGTAGTCGGAGCTCTGAACCTTCCATAGTAGAATATCATCGGACATATTTACTGCGCGGTGAACGTGATGTCTTGAACCGTCAGTGTTTAGTATATGCCAAGACAATAGTACCAACACAACACTTTTTCTACTCAATCTTTCTAGTGTTTTGTCCATCGTGGGTCGTGGACACCCTTGGATTCTTAAGTGCGTTCATTTGATGTGGCATGTCATCTCACTTAAATAGGTGGTTTCCTACAAGGTATCCTGTAATACCCCGCTACACAAGCGTTAGGAACCATTAAAAATTTCACCAACCTAACCTCAAATTTTGAGGATCATTAAAGGTTTGGAAACTTATCATTTACCCCTCTTACAGGTAGTATTTTTTGTCTATCACGGAAACAGTCTTGGATTATGTTTCTTAAGAAAGACACATTATCCGAAGTGCTCTTGCTTCCACCGAAGCGCTCACGAAACCTTTACAGTTTAGTTTTCCAATTGAACCTTATTCCTGGATCTCCAGTCTGTATGGTTGGGTGTCCACTATATCGGTTCTTATTCTTTGGGTTTTAAGCCCATTCCCATAGACATGAAGAACAAATGATCTTTGGGTATTCCTTTCGTCAAGGGATCTGCGATATTTTCCTTAGATTTTATGTAATCAATGGAAATAATACCCGAGGTGATCAACTGCCTAACAGACTCATGTCTCCGTCGAATATGACGAGACTTACCTTTGTATATTGAAATTTGTGCCCTTCCTAGAGCCGACTGACTATCGCAGTGAATCATTACAAAAGACACGGGTTTATCCCAATATGGGACATCCTCTAGAAAACCATGAAGCCACTCAGCTTCCTCTCCCGCTTTATCTAAAGCGATAAATTCCGACTCCATCGTTGATCGGGCAATAAGAGTTTGCCTAGAGGATTTCCAAGACATAGTTCCACCACCGATTGTAAAAATATATTCACTGGTGGACTTGATGTCATCTCTATCAGATATCCAGTTTGCGTCGTTGTACCCCTCTAGTACCGCTGGATATCTTGAATAGTGTAACCCGAAATGTATCGTGAACTTTAGGAATCGTAGTATCCTGTTCAACACTTTCCAGTGATCCTCACTTGGATTTCGAGTGAACCTAGCCAATTTATTGACTGCATGAGCGATATCAGGTCGAGTGCAGTTTGTGATATACATCAGACTACCAATTACCTGCGCATATCGCTCACGGCGTGCGGGCACGGATATTTGTCAAGCTTTTGACTTATATCCAATAGTGTTATCTGGTGGTATCGAACATCCCAAATTTCTTGATGCATTCGATGTAGTGAGATTGAGATAAGACCAGTCCATTAGATGTATTAGAGATCTTGATCCCTAAGATGACATCTGCAATGCCCATATCTTTCATGTCAAAACACTGTTTAACATGTTCTTAGTCTCTAGGATTATTCCAGGATTGTTTCCAGTGATCAACAAGTCATCTACATATATACATATCATGACGAAGGATTTGACATTTCCTTTCATGTAGACACATTTGTCACCTCCATTAATGGCGTATCCTTTTGATAGTAGAGTACTATCAAATTTCTCGTGCCATTTTTTAGGGGCTTGTTTCAGCTCGTACAAAGATTTAACAAGCCGACATACTTTTGTATCTTGTCCTGGAACCACATACCCCTCAAGTTGATCCATATATATTTCTTCTTCCAAATCACCATTTAGGAAGGCAGTCTTAACATCCATTTGATGTATTTCAAGATCCCGCAAGGCGGCGATAGATATGAAAATACGTATGGATGTCATTCTTGACATCGGAGTGTAGGTGTCGAAGTAATCAAGGCCCTCCTTTTGGCGATAATCCTTGACTACTAACCTAGCTTTGTATTTGTCGATAGAACCATCTGCCTTTAACTTCCGTTTAAGGATCCACTTACAACCCAACGGTTTGTGTTCTGGGGGAAGTTCTGCCAACTCCCAGGTGTGGTTATGCAGAATAGATTCTATCTCACTTTCTAAAGCTTCCTTCCAGAGCGGTGCTTCTGGAGTTGACAATGCTTCAGCGATTGTTCGTGGTTCATCATGAACCAAATAAGCTACAAAGTTTGGACCGAAAGACTTGTCCTTCCGTGCCCTTTTGCTTTTCCTTGGGTCCATCTCTGAATCTTCCAAGTCCTGAGAATCTAGAATACTAAATTTTGGATCATCAGCTACTTCAGAATTGACTAGATCTGAACCATTTCGATCTAGATAGTCAGTGCTCATAGTTCATCAGAGGTTTGCTCATAACTTCGTTTGCGAGAGATTATGTTATTTTTCTTATATGGAAATATGTCTTCAAAGAACCATGCGTTCCTTGATTCCATGATCGTATCTTCATAAATGTCCGGATGATCCGACTTGTGCACTATGAAGTGATAAGCACTACTGTTATTGACATATCCGATGAATATGCAATCCACAGTCTTAGGTCCAATCTTTACCTGCTTTGGCATAGGTACTTTTACCTTGGCCAGACTACCCCATACCTTCAAATACTTGTAGGTAGGTTTCTTTCTTTTCCATAGCTCATATGGAGTCTTGTCTTTACCCTTGTGTGGGACTCTGTTAAGAATCCTGTTTGCGGTAAGGACAGCTTCTCCCCACATGGTTTGAGGGAGGCCCGAATTGATGAGTAGATCATTCATCATTTACTTTAGTGTTCGGTTCTTGCGTTCATCAACCCCGTTTGATTGAGGTGAGTAAGGAGCCGTTGTTTGATGAACTATACTCGATTGGGTACAAAGTTCTTCAAAAGGCGCTACATATTTCCCCCCTCTATCGCTACAGATAGTTTTAATCCGTCTGCCTAGTTGATTTTCAACTTCGGCTTTGCAGCGTTTGAATGTTTCAAAGGTTTCATCTTTACATTTTAGTAAGTAAAGGTAACAAAACCTTGTGCCATAATCTATGAAAGTCACAAAGTACTTGTTCCCCCCTCTAGTTTGAGTGAACTTCAAATCACATATATCAGTGTGTATAAGTTCTAGAGGAGCGGTATCCCTTTCGACGGATCTAAAAGGACTCTTGGAAAGTTTTGCCTCTATGCACACCTCACACTTAAGTTGAGGGTTTATGTCAATAAACGACAATAATTTTAGCTTTACCAATATTTGAATAGATTGATAGTTTACATGTCCTAATCTATGATGTCATAGATTAGATGACTCAATCAAGTAAGATTTTATTGATAGTTGAAACAAAAGGCATTACAGGTGCATCATTGAACTTAAAGAGGCCTTCACAGACGAAACCCCCCTACAAAGGTTCCATTTTTAGTGATTACAAAATTGTTAGCCTCTAACACTAGCCTAAAACCAACATTTACTAACAGAGGTCCAGAAATTCAATTTCTTCGAATTTCTGGGACATGCATCACTTTCTTCAGAATCAGCTCCTTTCCGGACGTCATCTTTAGGGTCACCTTTCCTACCCCCAGCACCTCTGAAGAAGAATTGTTGTCCATGAACAATTTCTTATATGTGACTGGTGTATATGTGGAGAAGATATTTTTATTGGAACAAATATGATGGGTAGCACCCGTGTCTAACCACCTTGCACCGTATTCTCAACGAGGTTAGCTTCAAGAACTACCGCTGAGAACTCCTCAATCATATCGTTGACTAGCGTGTCTTCAACGATGTTATCCTTGGCCTTGCCTTTGACCTTATTCTCACGTTTGAGCTTGCGGCAGTCTTTGGCCATGTTAACAACTATACCACAGTGGTTACAATTTCCCTTGAACTTTTCAGTTGTTTGGGGCTTGCCTTCCTTCTGGAACTTCCGCTTCTTGCTTGAGTTCCCTTTGACTCCCGTAAGGTTTGCCTTAGCCTCAGCGGGTTGTTTTCCGTTTGGCATGGCCTTCTTATTGTCTTCCTGAATCTGGAGTTTGACAATAAGTTCATCTAGGGTCATCTGCTTCATTTTGAGTTTTAGATAGTTCATAAACTCAATCCACGAGGGAGGCAACTTCTCGATTAATGCCCCAACCAAGAATTATTCGTTGGGCTTTAATCCTTCCAAATCCAGGTGATGTAGAATCATTTGGAATTCCTGGACTTGGGATGTCACACTTTTGTTGTCCACCATTTGAAATTTCAGGAACTTCCCAATGATGAACTTTTTACTACCCGCATATTGGGTGTTGTACTTTTTCTGAAGTTTGTCCCATAACTGCTTGGCAGATTCAACGGTGCAATATACCATGTATAGTGGATCGGACTAACTGTTTAGAATATAGTTCTTACACATGAAATCACTATGTTTCTATGCTTCGCGAACCATCCTCATGTCGTCAGCGACATGGTTACCTTGGTCCCCTTCCGCCAAATTATTTGGCTGAGGGTCCACATCTTCCCCAACTAGTGGAGGATCTTCGGTTAGGAAACGTGACATTCCCATAACCGTCAGGAAAAATAACATATTTTGCTGCCATCTCTTAAAGTGAGCATCCATGAACTTTCAGGACGTTCATGGTGAAAACCAGCAGGTGTTGGGGAAGTAGCGGCTCCTTGAGGAGTTGCAAAGGCATTGTGAATGCCTCCAACAGGAGTATAGGAAGTGGCGGTGACACTTGACGTACCAAAAACAGTGGCAGTGGTACTTGACGTGCCAAAAGCAGTAGTTGGGAAGGCATTAGAAATGCCATGATCAGTGCTGACACTAGGAGTGCCAAAAACAGTGGAGTTGAAGGCAACGTTAGTGCCTTGAGTAGTGCGATTGAAGGCGATGAGATTGCCTTGAGCATCAGTGGAATTTTCAGTGTTGAATTGGTTGAGTTGATCTTGTCCAGTCATGTTGTTGTTGAAATAACCAATATTATCTTAAGCTTGTGAGTAGTAATGTGTAGAAAGGGAAAATAACAACAACAACTATTTGTTAGAATCTGAAAATGATCAAATATGAGAGCTTGCTGAGTCGATCAAATTCTTGATCTATCCTTAAGATAATATTACCCCGTATATCCTTTCAACGGTTGTAATGACAACTTATCTCCCAAGATAAAACAACAATCAAACAAATGAGCAAAGGGAACTCAAGTGTTTGCTTTGGAAGAAAGATCTTTGAGTGTTTGTTATTGCAAGAGAGGAAGACAATTTCAGAGAATTGTTGAGTGTAAGATGTCAAGTGTGTTTCCAAATGAGCTTTGTGTCTCATTTTATAGTGTGTAGATGATGACCCTCCAAATGGCTAAGTAATGACCATGAATGTCATGTTAATGCCTTGAATTTGGAGTTATAATTCAGCCAAGTAATGGCTGAATTCATGAGCAAAATAATGGAGAGTAAATACTCCAAAGTCAGCCCAAGAATCAGTTTTTAATTCACCTCCAGTTGAAGCGATCGAGCCGCGACCGCCGGAGAGGACGCGACCGCCGATTCTAGTAACTCACTGGAACTGGAACGTCAATTAGAGTCGCGACCCTTCAATTCCAGTGAGTTACTGAAATTGAAACGTCAATTAGAGCCGCGGCCCTTCAAGCGCCGCGACCCTTACTTGGAGGAGCTGCGGCCCTTCTCGGTTTCGTGGTGATTTCTGATTCATTTCATCTTTACACGTTATACACTTTTTCCTTCATTTACCAACGTGAAATCATTCGTCATTTGGCCAATAACCGTCTATTACCTTACGTCTCAAACAATTCGTATACGTACCAATATCTCTTCCATTAAGAAAATTTTGATCCTTGGCACTACGTGTGCACGTGTGTGGAAACAAGATTTCCTACGTGCGGGGCCCCAATTATTCGATTTATAATTAATAGAATTTACTTTATTTAACGTTTAATAAATATTTCCAACATATTCTTTCTTCTTCATCCACTCCCTGATACATATACAGATATGGACAAAAAATATTATATCCACGTAAACCCAAATTACTAAGTTAATCCGCCGAACGCAATTTTCACTAAGCATAACGAATCGAATGCTGAAGTGTTGTGATAAAGAGAGAGTTGCTATAATGATAAGTATACATTCAAATCACTAAAGTAGGCGTTTGAAATGCGGTTTCATTTGATGTGATGAAATCAGGACATGCGATTTCATCTCGTGAAATCCTAAATTATTCAAAAAAATATGATTTGAAATTCAAAATCATGATTTCAATTTTTTTAAATGTAAAAGTTGACCCATAAATTTATATTTTATAAAAATAGATTCATAAGTTGGTAGTTATATTTTTCAATCATGTTTACCAACCATTTATATCAAATATTAAAAGATCTACAAGTTGGTAGTATATTTATAATAAATTTATTCTTACCAACAATGTGAGGGGATTATATTAAAAAATAGTTACACTACAACTCATGTTCAATCTTTTTTTATTGAACTAAAGTTTGATAAATTGATGTTGTATTTTTTGAAAAGGTCTTCTAGTAGCGTATTAATTTTGTTATGAACTATGACTTGTTCATTTGATAAGATTGTATAAGAATAGGAATTTTTTTTATGGTTTTCACACCTTTTTTTTTATGTCTATAAGAAAAAAATATAACTTAAGAAATCTAAATTACATATTCAAACAAAACTTCAAGTTTAAATTATCATAATTTAAAATCATGTCCAAACAGCTCCTAAGGAGCAAAGTAGAGAGTTTCCTCGGCCAAACATCTAAAGTTTACTGTTTACTTACTTTAGAAAGAGTGTTAAAAAATAAATTTTTGTCTTGGCTGCTCGAAAGCTTTTCCTTATTGGTCAAATACCTTATAAGTCATAACCTTGGCCATATAAACGTCCTCTTAATTAAAACGTTTTTTTATAATGTATATCTGTCCATCAAAATAATAATTGACATTTATATTTTTATATACTAATATAAAATATATATACTATTTGTTATACACAATAGTAGCTATGTTTTATATATTTAACTAGCGAATATAATTTTTTTGACTGATTGATCGGATGCGTAACTTGTCATTAATTACAACCGTGCGGAGGAAAATCTAAAATATTGTGTTGAATCTTATTTAAGCTAATATCATTTTGCGGACATAAACAACAATAACATACCAAATATAATCTTATAAGTGGGGTTTGAAAATGGTAGAATGTATTAGCGAATATTCTTCAAATATTTACAGTATATTATATTTATTAGTATCATGTATTTAAGGTAACTTAGGATTCTTACTGTATTAAGAATCACATTTATACAACTATATATATTGTGATTAATGAAAGAAATCCCTAAGGGAAATTATTCCACAATCTTACATGGTATCAATAGTCTAAACTCCCTAAAACCTAGAAATTCTCACAACTTTTCGCCGCCCCCCGTTTCTTCTCGGCAGTGGCAAATTTCCCCCCCTTGAATTTATAACCCTGTGACTATCATGTCTCCTCTTACCTCTCCTAAATCCACTGGTTCTACCTCCAGATTAATTGACACCCCTCCTTCCTCAAAGTCTTCTTTTCATCCGGCCTTTGCTGTCACAAACATCAATAATTTTATCCCTATTATTCTTGATTAAGAAGAATGTCAATATTCTATGTGGGTAGAACTATTTTATATCCATGCCTACGCGTATAACGTGCTTGACCACATTGATGATTCAATCCCTCGCCCCTCTGAGATTGATGACTCGACATGGCGTCGTCTTGACGCCATTATTAAACAATGGATTTATGGTACCATCTCAAAAGACTTGTTGTGTACTATCCTGAAAACTGGTGCTTCGGCACGCGAACTTTGGGTACGCTTGGAAGACATATTTCAGGATAATAAAAATACTCGGGCGGTGTATTTAGAGGAGCAGTTCAACAACACTCGTCTTGAAAATTTTAACAACATGTCTGACTTTTGCAAACAACTGAAACTTGTCGCTGACCAACTCTCTCATGTTGGGACAACAGTGTCTGAGACTAAAATGGTATTACAACTCGTTGCATGATTACAAATATGATACTCTTGCAACACTGATTCAACAGGCTGATCCACTTCCAACCTTCAACAAAGCGCGTTCACAATTGTTGTTGGAAGAAACACGACGTGCTAAACAGGATGAGCACAACCAAAAAGCATTAGCCGTTGAAAACTTGCAGTCGCCGACCATCACGACTGCTCCACCACCGCTGGATAACCAGCAGCAGCAGAGCCGCGGTGGAGGCAAAGGTAGCAGAGGACGAGGGCAAGGAAATAAGGGGAAGGGTCGCGGAAAAGGCAAGGCACAACAACAACAGCAGCAGGCAGCGCCACTGCCTCAGCAGTACAAGTGGCCGACTACACAATAGCGGCGAGCGGCGCCACTTCCTCAGCGTACCATCGGCCGATCGCGGCGGCAGCGATTCGATGGCGCGATGGCGATTTGGCGGCGATGGCGGCTCAGTATTCTCGGTCCATCTCCTCAACAGGCCCATATGATGTCGGCTCAGTAGATGCTACCCACTGATTTGGGACAAGCTTTCAACACTCTCACTCTGCAACCGCCAGACAATAATTGGTATATGGACTTCGGAGCCACATCACACCTGTTAGGCATAATTTATTGTGAAGTCTCAAATTATTGTTACAATAATAATAATAATAATAATAATAATAATAATAATAATAATAATAATAATAATAATAATAGTGGGGGCATTAGAAAATTAAGAATTTAAGTTATACATTATTAACATATTATTAACTTTTCATTTACACTATCCTATTAAATAAAGGATGATGACCTCTTATATTAATGATTGTGTTAAATTTCATCTTAACACTAAATGGAAAAAAAATATGCACATCTTTCCTTCCCTCTCCCCTCACTCACGTTTTTCCCCTTCCCCTCCCTTTAATTCCCCTCAATCCCTTGTCCTTCCACCTACCATGAGTTACCTACACCTCAATTTTTATATATTGTGTTTGACACAAAAAAAACAAAGTACCTAGCACAAAGACTAACAAATCAGAAAAAAAAATCAAGAGAGCAAGAAGAATAAGAATCAGGAAATACTAGGGAGCAATGATCATTTCTAGCAACCGAACAACAATCCTTTTCACGCTTACAAGGTGAGTTTTCTCACTCAGAAATTCTTGGTAATATCCTTTATTTTAAGTTCAATACATGTTAGAATAAGAACTGAGTGTTGAAAAGAAATATTGAACTTTTGATTGTTTAGACAACTAGTTGCGTCATGAACTTTACGAACTGTTCTCACTGAGTTATAATTGTTAGAATTTGATGAAATTCGGAAGAGTGGTACACCTCTCTATTATTATCATATAGAACCAAAAATGAGGTAAAATGGATATACGGTTTGAAAGTTATCATAGTTCAAAGTTCCTGCCTTAGATTTGGCCGAAATTCGGAAAGACATAATTACGGACTGTTTTTATTGAGTTTTACTTTTTAGAATTATATGAAAATTTACATGGTTGTAAATCTCTCTGTTACGGACAGATATAGATAAAGAGTTGTTAAAACGGACTTACGAGTTGAGAGTTATTGTAGTTTGAAGTTGCTGCCTCAGATTCATCGAAATCCAGAAGGGCAGGACGTTGAAACGTAAAACTGTACTAATCCGTGGGTAATATGAAAATTGGTGCTAAATGGAAGTTCTAGATCTCTCTGTTTTGGACATTTTGAGACCTTACGGGGGTCTATCCGACTTACGTATTGAGAGTTATCGCTGTTTAAAGTTTCTGTCTCGGATCTATCGAGATCCAGGAAGGGCAGCGAATAAAAGTGTAAAACTGTACCAAATCGTGCGGAATATGAAAGGATGGTTCACATGGAGACGTGTATCTCTCTGTTCTCGTCGTTTTGAGATTTTATGGGGCTTGAACGGGTTTACAGATTAAGAGTTATGACTATTCTAAGATTGGGTTTTGTTTAATAAAAATTCTGCCGAAACAAATTTCATGTGGCTGTTTTGAGGATAAATTTGTGTTAGTTACCCAAAGTAGTTTTAAATGAAATTTGGTACAGTGAAATATTCCCGTCTTACCTTAGTTTCCGCTTGAGAAATACCTTAGTTGGAGTTATGGTTAAAAAGTTATAATCGTTACAAGTATGAATGACAGAATGTTGGGAAAGAGAATATTATTTATTCGATCTTCTGAAAAATATGAAAAGTGAATACGTGTTCACATAAATATATAAATATAAACATAATGGATCGGGTTGCACGCCGCAACAAAACGTGAAGTGAATACGTGTTCACATAAATATATAAATATAAACATAATGGATCGGGTTGCACGCCGCAACAAAACGTGAAGTGAATACGTGTTCACAAATACGTAAATATAATGGATCGGGTTGCACGCCGCAACAAAACGTAAAGTGAATACGCGTTCACAAATACGTAAACATAATAGATCAGGTTGCACGTCGCAACAAAACGTAAAGTGAATACGTGTTCACAAATACGTAAACATAATGGATCGGGTTGCACGCCGCAACAAAACGTAAAGTGAATACGTGTTCACAAATACGTAAATATAATGGATCGGATTGCACGCCACAACAAAACGTAAAGTGAATACGCGTTCACAAATACGTAAACATAATAGATCGGGTTGCACGCCGCAACAAAACGTAAAGTGAATACGTGTTCACAAATACGTAAATATAATGGATCGGGTTGAACGCCGCAACAAATATGAAAGATGAATACATGTTCACCTATATATAAATATGAAAAGTGAATACGCGTTCACAAATATATAAATGTAATAAACATGTGAAAATGCAGGGGAATGTCTTAACGTATAATACGAGATAAAATGAAGTGTTGGTTAAACCGAGAATTTCCTATGAGGAGTGTATCACCCCATTTTAAACTCTCAGGCTTAAACGGGATTCTAGCGAACCCTGCTTGAATAAAAGTGTTAGAAAATAAATAAAAGTGTTAAATGTTAAAAGAATACTAAAATTTAAAAGGATTGCTAGGAGTTGCCACCTAATTAATTTGGGTGAATTAGGACACCTAAATGTTAACTAGTTTAAAGTAAACATTAACTCCATTTAATGGTCTGCGAAACTTAATGAGATTCTGGGTAAGGGTTCTTTATTATCCTAAAGGGAAGGGGTTAGGCACCCTAGAGGATCCGCTAACTTGCGGTTGTCCTGCCAAACCTAGGGTTAATTATTATGTTAGAGAAATGCGTGTTTTGAAAATATTCTAAGTAAAAGATATTTGCGGGTATATAAAGTGTATTTTTGATAACATAAAGGACTTATAAGACTTATTCTATAAGAATAGATATAAGTTAATTTTTGGGTAGAAGTAGACATTATTTAAAATACATATACCGCCATAAAAGTATATATATTATATAGCATAGTATGAAAGAAAAGGAATAATGCGAGAATTGATTTTCATGAAAAGACACATTCAAATAACATAAAGTAGCATGGCATGGTTTTGCAAAAATATAAGATTGATTCATTAGAAAAAGTACACACGTATTTGCAAAAATGTAATTTTTTTGGCTAATATATATATGACATGATATATAAAGTGTTTAAATAAGAAAACGATAAATTATTTATATAATATTAATAAAAGAGTTTAGGAGAAAATTAATTTCTTTGGGTTAGGAATTAGGTAGGAAATAATGTCTTAGTTACATGACTTAAGCGATACGTAGTGAGTTTAGAGTAATTAACCTAAAGAGAATTGCTTTCTAATCTAGAGGTTCAGGGTTTAGATATTCTAATTATTCTATTAATTAATGTAGCGTTATACAAATAATTTATAATAAATAAATGAATGGGGGCGGGGTAGAAAATATTTAAAAGGACTCGAGGAATGGCGATGTCTTTCGCCTGCGGCTTGGAATTTCTGAGGCAGAGATAAATGCACATAGATGAGGGTCTTCATTTGTTGTAACTTATGATGAGTCTCGCCGTGAGACTCTTCGTTTTGCTCCGATGCATTTCATGTAAAATAAGAGAAGATAAAGATTAGTATATGTCTAGATTTATTGAATCATAAAGTCTAAAGCACATAATTCAACTTAGACATAATCAGCAAATAAAGTTGTACCAAATCAGTAAATAAGATGACGCAGCTACATGAAACTGTAATAATCAGCAAATAAGATGATGCAGTAAACTGAAGGGGGCTTAGCCCAAACATGCCAGATAGATAATATAGGGCAAAACCGAGACTTATGGGCCCTTAGACAAGGTAAGAAACCAAATGTTATTTCTAGTTTACATGGAACCAGAATAAGCAATTTACATTGGATCAGGGACATATATGCCTATTCTTAAGCAGTTTAAATAATCAATACAGACTGGTGTCTCAGGGCAAACTGATAGTTATGTAGAAACATGTATGGGGTAAACAGGTTGCGTACTACTACATTAGAATCATTCTTTCATATAGGCAGCCTTCATAACGAGTTTCATGCTCACATCCTTAACATACTGACTTAATTCACATGCCAGTAATAGCTCAACCTTGTCATGTTTTGGACACCACAATTTCAACATAGCCCAAACCTATTGACACTGGCGTAAATGACACAATACCCAGACTAAGATCGTCCCAAAACAGATTTCATGGGATTATTATATCTCAACTAAGCATTAGGATGATTACATGAATTGTGGCAGCCTTGAAATAGCGCTTTAAGCATCTATTTATCAGATCATACATAGAAGGACAATGACCAAACTTTAATACATTATATAAACCTATGAGTACATTAAACCAGTTTTAACTTCAATAATCAATTCATGTTTAACTGTTTTAACATGATGAGCATTTAATATACACAAAACGATTGCTATAATACTTACAATGACCATGGACTAGATGAATATAAGTAACACGATTCAGTCGATCCCATAATATTCAAACACAAAAAAACTACTCTATTCAGCCACACAGCAAATGCTTAGCAAAACACATTAACAAAGCGTTCGACTATTAATAGCAATTAGTACTAACTAAACGAGTTCGCAATTAATTTAATAAGCATAAACAACTATTAATATTGACTTAATACATGTTTAATCGATCGTACATAGAGACACAATGTGCAATCGATATCAAAGCAATTTAAGACCGAAAGGATAATGATTTTACCTTCTCTCCGGACGAGGCAGCGTATCGAGTCGTCGGTCTGCTCGGAGGTTTTATGCCGTGAGATTGAAGAAAGTGATGGCTTAGTGTTCTAACTGCTGGTTTTCGAACGAAGGAAAAAGGGGTTTGATGCGCGTAATATGCACACACTTTTAAACGCAAGTGCACGTTATCGTATCAAGTAGTATAGTCTTAGATAAGACCGAATATCGTCCTCTAGGATTAGGGTTCAAGTACCAATTATCTATTTTCTAGTATCTATTTGGTGAATTAATGAGTGATTGGTTGTTTATGACTAAGAATTATAAAAGCTATTTTAAAGTATAAAGATTTAATTCAGATGTGATGAGAATAGGGCTTCTATGTATCCTCACTATCCGCTTATGTTACTTACTAATGCATTACTTATGGTATTCTTCTTTTGGAGAAAGCGGAGTTTCTGAAATCGTTTTATACTCCGTTAGGGTTATATAAACACTCAACCCCAAGATTGTTCCTTACCTAACTTTGATAAGGGTAACTCTATAGGAGGATTAAGCACAAAACCTAGTTGGCCCGTCGCACAATGCGCAAAATTAGGGTTGTTAAGCCTCTCATCAACCCTACAAAACTAATTGAGGTATTTTCATCCCCAATTCAAGCCTGTCTACCCAACTTACAACATATTCACAATCCCCCCTTTTCAGAATCTGATTAGAAATCATATAGTGATAACTAGTTGTCAATTAGCTACCAAGAATTCAACTCAATTATTGGATAGATCTCTCAATAAGAAAAATAACCATAAGCATGCATTAATTTATAACATAAGTTTCAAGAAATTCAACATAGAAAGCCCTATAAGAGAATTAGTTCCTAGCCATGAATATGACAAGAACTAATTCCATGTTCATCATACAAAAACTGAATTAAAGTAAAGAAAGAAAAGAAAATTACTAAGAATGAGTCTCCAAGCCAAGCATCCAAGGGTTGTGTTGTGGAATATTTACAAGGTGGAATGGTGGATGGATGGATGTAGAATGGTGAATGGTAGAATGGAGAATGAATAATTCTTCTAATGATGTATAGTATTTATAGCCAAAGAATCCTTTTGGTGAAGGGTTAGGGATTTGTAGGAAAGGAAAAGTTATTAGAATCCTTTTAGGTAAGGGTTTTTAGGTAGGAAAAGGTTTCCCTTTAGGTAGGAAAAGTTATCCCTTTAAGAAGGAAAAGTTATCCCTTTAGGATTCTGAAACATGTCAAATTCGGCCCAGCACTTCACAATTCCCGCGTCGGCGCCGCGGCCCTGCAGACTGGCGCCGCGGCGCCTGAAATTCAGCAACTCTCGGGACTTTCAGCACTTTGGGCGCCGCGGCTCTGCTGCCCGGCGCCGCGGCGCCGGTGACATTTTTCTGGCGAATTTTCGTTTCGTCGTCTTTTTCTCGTCCGGACTTCGTCTGATTTTCTCTATAATTCCCGGAACTTCTTAGACTTCATTTCTTGGCCCTTTTTGTGTGCAATTCCATCTCACTTAAGCTCATTTTCTCTTCTTTTCGCCATTTCTCCATTTCTGACCGCTGTGACACAAAAGAAAGGAAAACGACCCTAATACTATACTAAACATAAACAAAATGAGTAAAATACTAACTAAAAAAGACTCAAAAAGTGTATATAAAATACACCGATCAAATACCCCCAAACTTAACCTTTGCTCGCCCTCGAGCAAAGATAGAAAGAAAGAAATAAAAGACTCAAGAAACGAAAAATAAAAGACTCACTGACATTGATCACTTTTGCTGCATTTAGTGTTATCTAGAAAAACATGAAGGTTAGCAAAATAATATGCAGGAACATATAACATGACATTTCAGCATATTAAGCTAGATATTTCGCAAACTCATATTCATCATGCTTTAATGGAAGTCAATATACTAAATCATGCATATAAATTCAAAAATCCTATGGCATGCTTACTTGCTATTCTCCACTAATCCTGGGTATGCATAGAAGAGATCTTCAGGACTTTAAGGGTTGTAATGTAGGCTTAGGTAGGGGTTGGTAAAAATAGGTATTTTAGGCTCATTTCGTGTACCATAAACTCTTTAGCTTTTCAATATTTCCCTTTTTTTTTGTTCTTTTCTTCATTTCGATTCTATCTTTCTCCTCTTTTGTTTTGGGAGAGTGAAGTATATAATAATGACAAGCACCCCCAAACTTAGGCTTTTGCCTATTTCTTATTACTTTTTTATTGGGGTGCAACAAGCTCATTCACTCTTTTTGTCTCTTTTTTAACACAATTGATTCCACTACTTCACATTTTTACTTATGACACAATTTGTGGGAATATAGGGTGTCAAAGAAGAAGTTTCAAATTTAGGCTCAATGGGGCTGACTAGGGATATTTTTAAAGTACAGGATAAAAAAAAATGGTAAGAATTGGCTATCAAAGAAATGCCTGAGTCATCTCCCTAACATGCATATCCTAACTATTTCGCCTCAAATAGCAAGCACTCATAACACATACGTATTTATCATTTAGCATGCATAACTCAAGCAAGAAACTCCAAATAGACAGATTTTTGTGAGTTTTTGGCATATCTAACCTAGGTGTTTAGATAGTTGCTTCTAATTCCATTACATTATTCCACCTTCCTTCACTAGGTGTTTCTAGCAACTACATCATACATGATCTTTGACAGTCAATTATGAAAAAAAGAAAGAAAAAAAAAATTTGTGACTCAAAAATAAACACAAAACAATAATAATAAAAAAAGACTTAATTGAAACATAACAAGACACAAATAAAACACCCCCAAACTTAAATCACACATTGTCCCCAATGTGTGCAAGACTCAAAGAAAATAAAAGAAAAAGGACAACTTCGACACAACACAATGGTCATGCATGAGGTCTAGGATGAAAAATTCGAATTTGCGGAAATATGGCTCTCTGAGTTCGCGCGCGGCACGAGATTCAGCGCGCCACTGCTAATCTTGTGGCCCTGCAGGTTCCGCGCGGCCGGCGCATGTGCGGCTACTTTTCCTTTTTTCAGTTTGTTGCTCTTTTTCCTGGTTTCACTTTCACCCACTGTCATCCAACAACACAAAACAAGAACCCAAGACCGTGAGACTGTTCAAGACAAAATAAAATAAAATAAAGACAGAAATTAAAATAACATAATTAAAAACATTGGGTTGCCTCCCAACAAGCGCTGTCTTTAACGTCTTTTAGCCGGACGCAATTAACCTTTCCGAGTGCCCATTGGATCCTTCTACAAACTGCTTGCAATCCGCAGAGTTATTGTTGCAGGTCTCACTTCAACTACAACAATTGCTTCAAACAAGGGCCTCAAATATACGATTATCCCCCAAGTATACAAGACATGCTTGTCTTTTAGGTTCTCTCTAATGTAGGGATCAGTGAGATTCCCTACATCTTTCAACTCTAGGGGGTGCCCTTGATGGTATTGACTTCTGTTTGGGAGTCAACTTTGTATTTGGTGGTGTTTCTTCTGCAATAGGTACAAGAAAAGGATTTTCCAAGGAATCCAAGAAGGTGAATAATTGGATCTCTGCACTCTTCTCCTTCTCTACACCAACTGTCTTGCCGGATTCCTCAATAGTTGGATTTGGTTCGGCTCCTCAATTTGTTGTTCGTTGTTGAATATGATTGCGAGTTCTGCTATTTGCGTTTCCAACTTCTTTATGCCCGACCTTATTTCGTCCATGAACTGAGCTTGGAACCTCGTGAGACTGAGAACTCCTCAATCATAAAAACTAAAAATAAAAATAAAAACTAAAGTGTTCCTGAACGAATCAAAGCCAACAAAAGATCACGACACCTCGAATTTTCGTAAAAACTAAAAATAAAAATAAAAAATTTAAAATCAAATTAGAAATTAAAAATAGATAATTTGATATTGAACTATTGCCTAATCCCCGGCAATGGCGCCAAAAACTTGATGCGCGTAATATGCACACACTTTTAAACGCAAGTGCACGTTATCGTATCAAGTAGTATAGTCTTAGATAAGACCGAATATCGTCCTCTAGGATTAGGGTTCAAGTACCAATTATCTATTTTCTAGTATCTATTTGGTGAATTAATGAGTGATTGGTTGTTTATGACTAAGAATTATAAAAGCTATTTTAAAGTATAAAGATTTAATTCAGATGTGATGAGAATAGGGCTTCTATGTATCCTCACTATCCGCTTATGTTACTTACTAATGCATTACTTATGGTATTCTTCTTTTGGAGAAAGCAGGTTTACGAAATCGTTTTATACTCCCGTTAGGGTTATATAAACACTCAACCCTAGTGATTGTTCCTTACCTAACTTTCACGATAAGGGTAACTCTATAGGAGGATTAAGCACAAAAACCTAGTTGACCGTCACGCACAATGCGCAAAATTAGGGTTGTTAAGCCTCTCATCAACGCTACAAAACTAATTGAGGTATTTTCATCCCCAATTCAAGCCTGTCTACCCAACTTACAGCATATTCACAATCCCCTTTTCGTAATCGATTAGAAATCATATAGTGATAACTAGTTGTCAATTAGCTACCAAGAATTCAACTCAATTATTGGATAGATCTCTCAATAAGAAAAATAACCATAAGCATGCATTAATTTATAACATAAGTTTCAAGAAATTCAACATAGAAAGCCCTATAAGAGAATTAGTTCCTAGCCATGAATATGACAAGAACTAATTCCATGTTCATCATACAAAAACTGAATTAAAGTAAAGAAAGAAAAGAAAATTACTAAGAATGAGTCTCCAAGCCAAGCATCCAAGGGTTGTGTTGTGGAATATTTACAAGGTGGAATGGTGGATGGATGAATCTAGAATGGTGAATGGTAGAATGGAGAATGAATAATTCTTCTAATGATGTATAGTATTTATAGCCAAAGAATCCTTTTGGTGAAGGGTTAGGGATTTGTAGGAAAGGAAAAGTTATTAGAATCCTTTTAGGTAAGGGTTTTTAGGTAGGAAAAGGTTTCCCTTTAGGTAGGAAAAGTTATCCCTTTAAGAAGGAAAAGTTATCCCTTTAGGATTCTGAAACATGTCAAATTCGGCCCAGCACTTCACAATTCCCGCGTCGGCGCCATGCGCCAGACTGACGTGGCTACCAAATTCAAGAACTCTCGGGACTTTCAAGACTTTGGGTGCGGCTCTGCTGCCGGCGCTGATGACATTTTTCGCGAATTTTCGTTTCGTCGTCTTTTTCGTCGGACTTGTCGATTTTCTCTATAATTCCCGGAACTTCTTAGACTTCATTTCTTGGCCCTTTTTGTGTGCAATTTCATCTCACTTAAGCTCATTTTCTATTCTTTTCGCCATTTCTCCATTTCTGACCGCTGTGACACAAAAGAAAGGAAAACGACCCTAATACTATACTAAACATAAACAAAATGAGTAAAATACTAACTAAAAAAGACTCAAAAAGTGTATATAAAATACACCGATCAGGGTTCTCTTGAATTCGAAAGTTGCCCCTGCTATTCTAAAGGGGTTTGTTCTTGTTTTCTTTTCTGTTTTCGATGCTCCTCTCCATTGATCTCTGCCTACTGCTAACAGATGCCCGTTCTTTTACTTCTCTGTCGTTGCCCTGCCCCCCTCCCAGTTCTTGCATGTGTATTTGAATGATTTATATAGCCTTCATTTCGGTTTCTAATGTTGGCAAGTTATTGGTACTGATTTGAAGCTATCCCGTTATGGTATGATTCTTGGACGATTTTATTGCCGTTAGGACTGATTTCGCGGCTGATTTGGGTACTGATTTCGTGTGACTTTTACAGGTAAGGTAAGGAAATGATTGAGGGGACGATTCGTATGTCATTTCTACTGATTTGTTTCCATTTCTATGATAAGTACAGAGGCGTCGATATGGTAGTGGATTCGTGGGGTGATTCGCCGGATTCTCCGGCGAGAATCTCGGCATGAGCGATGGGAGAGGTGCGGCGATGTAGGAGTTTTAGGGTTTCGTTTCTTTTGGTTTCTCTGAAGGGGCGATGGGGACGAAGGGAAAATGAGGGCTGGGTGTTCTGGGTTATTTCTTATGGGCTGCTGGTCGCGGGTTTGGGCCAGGGGTGTTGGGTAAAGTTTGTGGGCTGAAGAGGTAAGGGTTGTGGTGAAATTAGGGTATTAGTTTTAGGTTAGTGTTATAATTATTAGTTTTAGGCTTTTAATGAGTGGTAAATTAATTAATTAATTGTGATTAAATTATTTAGGTGCTTTATTAGTTTAAGTTTGAATTTAAAATTAATAATAAATGCGGGTGTGCTATTTAATTAGTTCTTAATGTTTATAATGCTGCGCTATTATTTAAAATCTTACTATTGTGTATTATTGCGAAGTTAAATTAAAATTGAATTGAGTTTAGATTAAATTATTTAAATGTCAAATGCAAGTATGATATTTAAAAATTGTTTAAAGCTTTTATAAATGCGACGCTATTAAATGCATGTATTAGATGAAATTCTTTTGCGTATTAATAAATGCAACTATGCTACTTGACACGACGTCATTGCTAAATTATTTATTCTATGCATTTATTATTAATTAAGAATTATGACATGGCTTTAAAATTAATAAATATGGGCGCGAGACTCTAAGTGCGTAAGACGCGGTGCCGTTATTAAATTATTTATTTATTTATGCCTGTATTAATGTTTTATCGCTGCATTTTATTATAAAAATCCTAAAAATTATTTTACAAAATTAGTATAATTTTATAGTTAATGACTGGACGGGAGGGTCAAAATTGGGTGTCAACAGTTGTCCCTCTTTGTATGGAGATGATGGAAGAATCTTCGGACAAAGACGTTGACTCATAGCCAATTTTATCTCGACCCTCAGAACTAGAATGTTGGGCAATTGGGCAAGGCTGACGCGGACTCAAAAATTGTCCCAGTGTCGAGTTATGATGACACTGGGCTACCATGGTCGAAACACCAAAGTGGGCTAATGCGGACTCGAAAATTGTCCCAGTGTCGAGTTATGATGACACTGGGCTACCATGGTCAAAACACCAAAGTGGGCTAACGCGGACTCAAAATTGTCGAGGTCGAGTTATGGCGACCTTTGGGCTATGTAAAAAGAAAAGAAATAAAAATAACTGGCTTGAACCTGGGGTGTACTGCTATGGCTTATGGTGCTGTGGAATGAGTGGACCGACGCTTGAGGCCGCTTCTGCCATTCATTGGGAAGGTTGGCCCCCCAACAAATTGCCCCGGTTCGCTGTAAGAGAAAATCCACGTTGTGCTCCATCTTTTGCAGTTCCTGTAGATTGAAGCTAAGATAGAAGCATTAGTGCATAACTGTCAAAACAAAATAATGTAAGAATGTGAATTTTGTGTTGTGGTTGTAGTCAAATGAAATGGTGTGATGATACGCCGTCTTGTATAGGCGAGATATAGATGACGCCTTGTATGGGCGGGATCGTCTTGTATGGACGAAAATGCAAATGTTCGTCGTTGTATAGACGAGATGTAGATGACGCCTTGTATGGGCGGGATCGTCTTGTATGGACGAAAAATGCAAATGTTCGTCGTTGTATAGACGAGATGCAAATGACGCCTTGTATGGGCGTTGTCGTCGTTGTATAGATGAAATGCAAACGTTCGTCGTTGTATAGACGAGATGCAAATGACGCCTCCTAGGGCATAGATAAAAATTGTTTTATATATGGAGTTGTGTCGCAATTCATGCGTAATCAAAACTAGATGAAATAATTAAAGTGTAAATGATGTAGCCTGTGATTTTTGCAAGATGTATTTGATGTAGACTTGTTGCAGTTTGACTTTGCGAGCGAATCTGTTGTGTTGGAATGTTGCTATTGGCGTCGTTTTCGGAGTTGTCGTCGTTTTTGGACTTGTTGTGTTGATGACGTTGTTGCCTGGACGTGTTGTTGCTGCCCCTGTAGACTAAAGCTCAAGAAAGAGTTAGTGCATAACTGCTAAGACAGAATAATAATAAAGCCTGAAATGAGAGAAAAATGCAATTTTGAGAACAGAGAAAATCGTCCCTGCGTAGATGTGATATGTTGATGATGGCGTCGTTTTCGTACTTGGCGTCGTTTTCGGACTTGTCGTCGTTTTCGGACGTGGCGTCGTTTTCGGACGTGGAGTCGTTTTCGGACTCGGAGTCGTTTTCGGACTCGACGTCGTTTTCGGACTGGGCGTCGTTTTCGGACGTGGCGTCGTTTTCGGACTTAGCGTCGTTTTCGGACGTGGCGTCGTTTTCGGACGCGGAGTCGTTTTCGGACTCGGAGTCGTTTTCGGACTCGACGTCGTTTTTGGACGTGGTGTCGTTTTCGGACGTGGCGTCGTTTTGAGTCGTTTTCGACTGAGTCGTTTTGGACTGAGTCGTTTGAACTTCGGCGTCGTTTTGGGCGTGGTGTCGTTTTGGACCGAGTCGTTTTGGACTGAGTCATTTCGGACTCGACGTCGTTTACGGACGTGGCGTCGTTTTCGGACGTGGCGTCGTTTTTGGGCGTGGCGTCGTTTTGGGCGTGGCGTCATTTGGGCGTGGTGTCGTTTTGGACTTGGCGTCGTTTTGGACTTGTCGTCGTTTTGGCGTGGCGTCGTTTTGGGCGAAGTCGTTTTGGACTGAGTCGTTTTCGGACTCGACGTCGTTTTCGGACATGGCGTCGTTTTCGGACTTGTCGTCGTTTTGGACTTGAGTCGTTTGGACTCGAGTCGTTTTCGGACTCGACGTCGTTTTCGGACGTGGCGTCGTTTTCGGACGTGGCGTCGTTTTCGGACTCGGAGTCGTTTTCGGACTCGACGTCGTTTTCGGACGTGGTGTCGTTTTCGGACTTGGCGTCGTTTTCGGACGTGGAGTTGATGCTCCTGTATAATAAATGTTCCTGCAAGCTAAGCTTGAGAAAAATTAGTGTATAACTGGTAAGACAAGATGATAAATATATGAGAAATGCAATTATGTGAATAAGGATGTCTTCCCTGTATGTGGGGTGTTGTGAATGCTGAGATGTTGTCCTTGGGCGGACATGCTGGATGCTGCCGCTGACGAATTGCCATGATGCCTTTGTTGTGATGCATTTGTGAACCATGTGGATTGTCATGATGTCTTTGTCGTGCGTTTGTGCACTGCATGAGTTCTGATTTGACTCTAGGCAGGCGATGCGCTATAATTTGTTGCGGGATTTGAACTCTGATTGTTGATGTTTGTCTGCTTCTGCTGCTTCTGAAGAATTTTGTTGTATTTTCTGCTTCTGCTAGTATGCAGAACTTTGTTGTACCTTCTGCTAATATGAAGGACCTGCGCTCAAAGAAAAATTTGTGAGTTTGAGGGGGGGCGGTTGATTCGCGTTGACTTTGTAGTTTTGACTCTTGATGTCGGACGTCTGCCTTGTTTGGGACTCATAACCCCTGCCTGGTTTCCTACCTTGTCCCAGTTTTGAAAAGGGTGTTTGGCCTAAGGGGGTCTCAATGGAGTTGCTTGTATGTTATGTGTATTCTTGTTATTTTCAGAACGAAGGGAAAGTTTCCTAATGGTGTGACCGAAGCCGATTTAGGCGCCACGTATCCCAGTGGGAATCAGGTCATGAAGTAGTTCATTACAAGCGAATATGGGTAAAATTTCTAGAGTTGGGACCGAAGCCGATATGGCCGCCTACGTATCCCCACGAGGGAATCAGGTCACACGTAGTTCCAATTACAAGCAAAGGAGAAATTGGGATTTTCTAAAAGGTGGGACCGAAGCCGATATGGCCGCCTACGTATCCGCCAAGGGAATCAGGTCACACGTAGTTCCAATTATTACATATGAAGGGCAAAAAATATATTAAACTAACTATTTTAGGACTCAGCGGGCCAAGCGAGGCATGAGTCCACTTCTGCTTTGTGTCTTAGAGGCGGGGTCTTGGCGGGATCATACCGATCACATTGTATTTTCAAAGACGAGCGGACTTTAGAGCCCTTCCACGATTTTGTATCTTCTTCTTTGATTTCTGCGAAGTCGTGTTTTGATGAATGATTGATTCAGCGCAATGTGCTCTAGCCATGAGCATTCTCTTCCTTTGGAGATTGATTGATGATTCAACGGATCCGCTTCCAACTGTTTTGTTCAACAATCATGTTCACATAAGCATCATCGAGTGCAGTAAGTGGTTGTTGTTTATATTGGGGGGAACTTCTTTAAGTTGGATGACTCCATCTTTGATCAATTCCTCGATTTTGTCTTTGAGGGTATAGCAATTTTCGGTGTCGTGTCCCTGCACTTGGAGTGGTATGCCTGATGTTTAGTTTTATCGTGCCTCGGGAGGTAGGCACAGGGTATTTTTGGGAATGGGTGGAGTATTCCTGCGGCTTTGACTTCATACACTTGGGCTATGGGTTCGCCTAAAGGTGTATAGGTTTTTGTTGGTTTTCTTTCGGCATCTATGCGGGGTTTGGGTCCGTTTGGTGTGCGGGTTCGTGATTGTGGTGAGTATTTTGGATATGCTGGTTGGGTATGGTAAACAGGATATGGGGGGCGTAGTGCTGATAATGTGGATTTTGGGTGTTTTGGTTATAGTAAGGAGGCGGTGGACTGTGATACGCTGGATGTTGTTCTGGCCTATGCTCCTGAATGACCATGATAGAGGGTGATGCATCTCTTCTCCTCTGTGAGGTACCTCCTATGGAATCTGACTGCATTGCCCTGCTAGTTGCTTGTAGGGCTGTCAAGTTTGTAATTCTGCCTGTCTTAATGCCTTCTTCCACGAAGTCGCCCATTCTTACGACTTCCGCAAAACTTCGCCCAATTACACTGATCATCCTTTCATAATATGTCGCGTCTTTCAACGACTGCACGAACAAAGTGGTCATTTCGCTCTCTGCCATTGGAGGCTGGACCTTCGCTGCTTCTGACCGCCACCTCAAGGCGTATTCCCTGAAAGTTTCTGTGGATTTCTTTTCAAGCTTCATAAGATAAAATCTGTCTAAGACAGTGTCAGTGTTGAATCTAAATCTATCCATGAAATCTTGTGCCATGGCATTCCAACTGTCCCATTTTCGAGGGTCTTGGCATGTGTACCAGTCCAGCGCCTCGCCGGTTAGACTCCTGATGAATAGCTTCATGATGATTGCTTGATTTTTACCAACTCCAATCAATTTATCGCAATATGACCTTAGATGAGCTCGAGGATTCCCCTTTCCATCGAACATGTCAAATTTGGGCACCTTGTACCCCACAGGTAATTCAACGTCAGGGTGCATACATAAGTTTTCATATTCCAAACCTTCTTCCCCCTTGTTCATCTGAATGCTTTTGAATGCCTCTTTCAAACTACGGATTTCTTTTGCCATATTTTCATCACGGCTGGCTCAGTCCGCTCCATTTCCTTGTATTGATCTGTCTCTTGGGAGGATGTATGCATAATAAATGGTTGGCTTTCGATCGGATGTGCTAATCCCTCATATTGTTTGTGTGTCATCTGCTCGTATTGGGTGGCTTGGCAATTTGGGTTGAGTGGGGAGATATAAGTAGGTGGAGGTTGAGATGTGTATGTAGTGAACGGATCGTTTTGGAGGTCGGCTTGCAAATTGACCGGGCGAGTGACATTTTGGTGTGGTGGTATGTTGCGGCCTCTGCGGGAGCTTTGGGGAAGTGGAGGCTCGAGGGCTTGTGACACGATTGCATTTGTCCTTTGCTCGGGAGTGGTGCATTCAAGGTGATAGACGGGTTTGTGATATTTGAGCCTTTCTATTTGGCTTGCATGATTTCCATTTCTTTGCAATAGTGTGGCGAGGTTTTGATCATTGGTGTTTCTCCTTTCCAACGCCTCTGCATCCTGCGAGGCGGGGATGAGTCCTAAGTTGTTTCGTTCCGGTGCCTCTGGATTAGTCATTTATTGGATGATTGTGCTTCTACCAGTCAACGCGAATCAACCTTTTGGGGATAAGCTAGACAAAAATAACCCTTTAACAAATGAAGCAAACCAAGTTAGTATAATATGCAAAAAGTTGCAGCCAATATATACTAATAAGCAAATTGCAAATCAAGTGCGTGTTCTAACATGTTTGGGACCTCTTTATGCCAGAGGTAGGCCTAAACGTCAAATATGTGAGGTTATGATGAATTTGTCCAAGTCGCCCAACTGTAATGCTTTTGTTGGAAATGACGACCAAATGACGGTGCACTTTTTCCAATTTCAGCATGACATGATTAGGTTTGGATTTGTCTATCATTGCCAAGCTACACATAATATGCTGGTTGGTCGTTGGGTTGAGAAACCCGTCGACAAGTTTGGTGTCTTCCTAATTGTGGTGTCGATGCCAGGGACCGACCCACCTAAGGTAAATCGCATGCCCTAAAATAAAGGGTGGTATAGCTATCTTAAGTTTCTAAGATTTGGCTTTTCTAGGCCTTGAGTTCTGGCGGACAACTCGAGTGAGAAGGCTACGCGGCCACCGGTTAGACCGGGCACTCCACGTATATTACCAACTCTCCTAATTTTGGGTTTTGAAGAAAGAATTTTGCTGATGCACCCAGCGCACCTCGCATGTAGTGTGTGATTGTGTGAATTTTCCAGAGTGGAAGAAATATGAGCGGAATGCCAGTTTAAGGAAAGCAGTAAAGCAGGTAGCAATTAAAATAAACAAAATATAGCACACAAATTAAATGAAAAATAATGCCAAATAAATAACCCTAGGTCTGTTGTGGTTAAGAACCTAAAATCCCCAGCGGAGTCGCCATCTGTAACACCCCATTTTAAACTCTCAGGCTTAAACGGGATTCTAGCGAACCCTGCTTGAATAAAAGTGTTAGAAAATAAATAAAAGTGTTAAATGTTAAAAGAATACTAAAATTTAAAAGGATTGCTAGGAGTCGCCACCTAATTAATTTGGGTGAATTAGGACACCTAAATGTTAACTAGTTTAAAGTAAACATTAACTCCATTTAATGGTCTGCTAAACTTAATGAGATTCTGGGTAAGGGTTCTTTATTATCCTAAAGGGAAGGGGTTAGGCACCCTAAAGGATCCGCTAACTTGCGGTTGTCCTGCCAAACCTAGGGTTAATTATTATGTTAGAGAAATGCGTGTTTTGAAAATATTCTAAGTAAAAGATATTTGCGGGTATATAAAGTGTATTTTTGATAACATAAAGGACTTATAAGACTTATTCTATAAGAATAGATATAAGTTAATTTTTTGGGTAGAAGTAGACATTATTTAAAATACATATACACTGCCATAAAAGTATATATATTATATAGCATAGTATGAAAGAAAAGGAATAATGCGAGAATTGATTTTCATGAAAAGACACATTCAAATAACATAAAGTAGCATGGCATGGTTTTGCAAAAATATAAGATTGATTTATTAGAAAAAGTACACACGTATTTGCAAAAATGTAATTTTTTTGGCTAATATATATATGACATGATATATAAAGTGTTTAAATAAGAAAACGATAAATTATTTATATAATATTAATAAAAGAGTTTAGGAGAAAATTAATTTCTTTGGGTTAGGAATTAGGTAGGAAATAATGTCTTAGTTACATGACTTAAGCGATATGTAGTGAGTTTAGAGTAATTAACCTAAAGAGAATTGCTTTCTAATCTAGAGGTTCAGAGTTTAGATATTCTAATTATTCTATTAATTAATGTAGCGTTAGACAAATAATTTATAATAAATAAATGAATGGGGGCGGGGTAGAAAATATTTAAAAGGACTCGAGGAATGGCGATGTCTTTCGCCTGCGGCTTGGAATTTCTGAGGCAGAGATAAATGCACATAGATGCGGGTCTTCATTTGTTGTAGCTTATGATGAGTCTCGCCGTGAGACTCTTCGTTTTGCTCCGATGCATTTCATGTAAAATAAGAGAAGATAAAGATTAGTATATGTCTAGATTTATTGAATCATAAAGTCTAAAGCACATAATTCAACTTAGACATAATCAGCAAATAAAGTTGTACCAAATCAGTAAATAAGATGACGCAGCTACATGAAACTGTAATAATCAGCAAATAAGATGATGCAGTAAACTGAAGGGGGCTTAGCCCAAACATGCCAGATAGATAATATAGGGCAAAACCGAGACTTATGGGCCCTTAGACAAGGTAAGAAACCAAATGTTATTTCTAGTTTACATGGAACCCACAGACAAGCAATTTCTGACTGGATCAGGGACATATATGCCTATTCTTAAGCAGTTTAAATAATCAATACAGACTGGTGTCTCAGGGCAAACTGATAGTTATGTAGAAACAGGTATGGGGTAAACAGGTTGCGTACTACTACATTAGAATCATTCTTTCATATAGGCAACCTTCATAACGAGTTTCATGCTCACATCCTTAACATACTGACTTAATTCACATGCCAGTAATAGCTCAACCTTGTTATGTTTTGGACACCACAATTTCAACATAGCCCAAACCTATTGACACTGGCGTAAATGACACAATACCCAGACTAAGATCGTCCCAAAACAGATTTCATGGGATTATTATATCTCAACTAAGCATTAGGATGATTACATGAATTGTGGCAGCCTTGAAATAGCGCTTTAAGCATCTATTGATCAGATCATACATAGAAGGACAATGGCCAAACTTTAATACATTATATAAACCTATGAGTACATTAAACCAGTTTTAACTTCAATAATCAATTCATGTTTAACTGTTTTAACATGATGAGCATTTAATATACACAAAACGATTGCTATAATACTTACAATGACCATGGACTAGATGAATATAAGTAACACGATTCAGTCGATCCCATAATATTCAAACACAAAAAAAAACTACTCTATTCAGCCACACAGCAAATGCTTAGCAAAACACATTAACAAAGGCAGTCGCGACTATTAATAGCAATTAGTACTAACTAAACAGGTTCGGCAATTAATTTAATAAGCATAAACAACTATTAATATTGACTTAATACATGTTTAATCAGTCGTACATAGAGACACAATGTGCACACTGATATCAAACGAATTTAAGACTGAAAGGATAATGATTTTACCTTCTCCGGACAGCAGAAGCGTGTATCGAGTCGTCGATGCCGCTCGGAGGTTTTATGCCGTGAGATTGAAGAAAGTGATGGCTTAGTGTTCTAACTGCTGGTTTTCGAACGAAGGAAAAAGGGGTTCTCTTGAATTCGAAAGTTGCCCCTGCTATTCTAAAGGGGTTTGTTCTTGTTTTCTTTTCTGTTTTCGATGCTCCTCTCCATTGATCTCGCCATCGCTATGAGATGCGTTCTTTTACTTCTGCCGTTGCCTGCCTTCCCAGTTCTTGCATGTGTATTTGAATGATTTATATAGCCTTCATTTCGGTTTCTAATGTTGGCAAGTTATTGGTACTGATTTGAAGCTATTCCGTTATGGTATGATTCTTGGACGATTTTATTGCCGTTAGGACTGATTTCGCGGCTGATTTGGGTACTGATTTCGTGTGACTTTTACAGGTAAGGTAAGGAAATGATTGAGGGGACGATTCGTATGTCATTTCTACTGATTTGTTTCCATTTCTATGATAAGTCTGCAGGCGTCGATATGGTAGTGGATTCGTGGGGTGATTCGCGGATTCTCGTGAGAATCTCGGCATGGCGATGGGAGGAATGCGGCGATGTAGGAGTTTTAGGGTTTCATTTCTTTTGGTTTCTCTGAAGGCGATGGGGACGAAGGAAAATGAGAAATTTGGGTGTTAGGTTATTTCTTATGAAATTTCTGGTCGCGGGTTTGGGCCAGGGGTGTTGGGTAAAGTTTGTGGGCTGAAGAGGTAAGGGTTGTGGTGAAATTAGGGTATTAGTTTTAGGTTAGTGTTATAATTATTAGTTTTAGGCTTTTAATGAGTGGTAAATTAATTAATTAATTGTGATTAAATTATTTAGGTGCTTTATTAGTTTAAGTTTGAATTTAAAATTAATAATAAATGCGGGTGTGCTATTTAATTAGTTCTTAATGTTTATAATGCTGCGCTATTATTTAAAATCTTACTATTGTGTATTATTGCGAAGTTAAATTAAAATTGAATTGAGTTTAGATTAAATTATTTAAATGTCAAATGCAAGTATGATATTTAAAAATTGTTTAAAGCTTTTATAAATGCGACGCTATTAAATGCATGTATTAGATGAAATTCTTTTGCGTATTAATAAATGCAACTATGCTACTTGACACGACGTCATTGCTAAATTATTTATTCTATGCATTTATTATTAATTAAGAATTATGACATGGCTTTAAAATTAATAAATATGGGCGCGAGACTCTAAGTGCGTAAGACGCGGTGCCATTATTAAATTGTTTATTTATTTATGCCTGTATTAATGTTTTATCGCTGCATTTTATTATAAAAATCCTAAAAATTATTTTACAAAATTAGTATAATTTTACAGTTAATGACTGGACGGGAGGGTCAAAATTGGGTGTCAACAAGGAGTTGTTGCATATTTAAAAGTGTTGTAACCTGATATGTTTTTGCAATATGCTCATTACGTTATAATGTGATTGCACTTGGAATATTGTGGTGTTACTTTGAATTGCAGGGTAAGGTTCTCACTCAGCCCCAGATGGTAGGGCTGACTCTTTATTTAACATGTTTCAGGAAAGCGTGATAGAGGAAAGGCTCACGCCAAGGCTAGCGATAAATCGCGACCTCTTGTCATACAAGTCCATTGCTTGGGCTTGGTACTCGTCGAGTTCGTAATGTCGGTTCGATGTCTCGAAATGCGTGTGGAATGGTCTCCCTTCCAACTTAGAATAATCTTTGTCGGTATGTCTATGTAGAAACAATATTTGCGAGCATGGGCTCGCGTTATATTTTATAAAGTCATAAACAGATTTCTTTATGTTTATTTTTATTAATCGCTCGTATTTGAATATAAGTTTAAATTTCTAAATAAAGAGAATTAAATGGTGCTCACGGTGAAATAATTGTCAGTGCCATCACGCCCTAAGTAAAGACTTAGGAAAAGTCGGGGCGTGACAAGTTGGTATCAGAGCTAAACCAGGTTAGGAGATTCTAGGAAGTTTCTTCGAGTCGGGTGTTTGAACGGTTACTTATTGCGACGGTGTGCGCGCCACCTTAGTAATAAGTGAACGGAATAACATCCTAAAGTTTCCCTTCTTTCGTACTCTTCTCGTGCCTACCTTGAGTCTTTTGAAAGACTTGATTTCTCGTACTACCTCCTTCACACGGGTTAGAAAAGGGGATTGTACAACGTTATACTGACTAATATGATTTGTGTGGATGACGATTATAAGGCGAGTTCCAACAAAGAGGGAAGTACTCATGGAACAGGCAAAGGGAATGAGAGCTCAAATGAAGTTCATGCGTCGTAAGATGGACTCAGAAGAAAATGGTGAATTCACAAATCCCGGGGGCTCAAGAGGAGGTTCATCACGAAGCTCATGTACCTCCAGTTAACGTAGTGGTGTATGCGAAGGAGCGGAGAAAATGTCGGTGAAAATGTTGGAAGAGCGAGAGTCAAATGGCCCGAAAGCGGTGGGACAAAAACTAGATAGACTCATAGAGTTAATGGCAGTGCGATTCCGCATGGTTCGGACGAGTTTGAACAATTGAAAGCAAGTGACCGCGATGTACAAGAATATGATACACGATTCGTGAGGTTATCGACATACAACACATGTCGTCCCTACGAGAAATGGATAGAGTCAGCGATTTGTAGAGGTTTAAACCGAACATAGCAGAGAAGGTGGTGGTGTTAGCCAACGATCGAACTTATCTTCAGATTGTCGATATGTCTTTGAGAGTAGAAGGTTTCGCTAAAGCAAAGAGAGAATATTCGCAGAAGAGATTTCGGACGTCAGGATCATTTAACGAGTCAAAATCGAGCGAGGAGTTTAGTAAGGGATCTTGAGGACCGAACCAATCATGGGCGATCTTATTTCAAGCCTAGGGGGCACAGTTGGTCTAATTACCAAGGTAGCAAGGACAAGGCCACCAACCCTAACACAGGAGGTGACAAACCGATTTGTAAGATTTGTCAAAGAAAACACACTGGAGAATGTCGGCTCTTAACGAAGACATGTTATAACTGTGGAGAGTCAGGCCACTATGCCAGGGATTGCAAGAAGAGGACCCAAACTCAATCTATTCAGGGGAGATCAGAAGCAACCACAGTTGCCTACAGGGGAAATCAGGGAAACCAACCCCGCCAGAGTCAGGGAGGTCAACAACCCAACAATTCTAATCAGCTCTACGCTTTGCCCCAGAGGAATGAGGCAGAAGCATCTAATGCGGTGGTCACGGGTATTTTGCTAGTCTCGAGTATTCCTGCATTTGTATTGTACGATCCCGGCTCTACATTTTCATATGTGTCAATGGGTTTTGCTAAGAATTTACACGTAGAATCTTCTTATTTAAGTGAACCTTTTGAGGTTATGACACCAGTAGGGGCCTCAATTTGGGCCTCTCGGGTGGTAAATAATTTTCCATTAGAAGTGAATGGCAGAGGAACAATGGTGAACCTAGTACTACTTGATATGGTAGACTTTGACGTCATTTTGGGTATGGATTGGTTGTCGGCATGTTATGCCATGTTAGATTGTCGACGAAAGATAGTGAGATTAACTTTTCGGAGAACCGAGAATTTGTTATAAGGGTAGGGTTGGAATATCCTCAGTCGGTTTATTTCCTACCTTGGGGCTCAAAAGTTATTGAGAAGTCACAGTGGAGTATGCATATCGGCTAATATAGTGGATACCCAAAGAATCCCAGTGATGAATGATGTTCTATTGTTCGAAATTTTCGGAGGTTTTTCCTCAAGATCTTCGGGCCTTCCTCGGATAGAAGTGGATTTTGTTATAGAGTTAATTAGGGTACAAGACCCATTTCTATTCCTCCATATCGAATGGCCCGATTGAATTGATGGAGTTAAAGAACAATTGAAGGAACTTACGGATAAAGGCTTTATAAGGCCTAGTGTTTCCCCTTGGGTGCACGATCTGATTGTGAAAAAGAAAGGCGGATCGCTCGAATGTGCATCGATTATCGGCATTTCAATAAGGTCACGATCAAGAACCGATACCCATTACAAGAATCGATGATCTTTTTACCAACTTCGGGAGCTAGCTATTTTTTCAAGATTGATCTCGTTCGGGATATCACGGTGAAAATAAATCGGATGATATATCAAAACGACCTTTAGAACCCGATCGGCCATTATGAGTTCTTGGTCATGTCTTTTGGGTTAACAATGCCCCAAGCTTTTATGGATTTAATTAACAGAATCTTCAAACCATTCCTAGATTTGTTCGTGATTGTGTTCATAGATGATATCTAATCTCTGATGAAGTGTTGAAGAACATGAAGAGCATCGAGGGTAGTGCTTGAGTCTTGAAACAGGAGAAACTATATGCTAAATTTTCAAAGTGTGAATTTTGGTTGGAAAAGGTAGCCTTTTTGGGTCATGTTGTGTCAAGGGATGGAATTATGGTAGACCCCCAGAAGATAGAAGCAGTGAAGAACTGGCCAAAACCGACCACTCCGACAGAGGTTAGAAGTTTCTTGGGTTTGGCTGGGTATTATAGAAGATTCGTAAAAGGTTTTTCTAGTCTTGCTGCTCCCTTGACCCGGTTGACTAAAAAAAAACTGTTAAGTACCAGTGGCCAGAAGCATGTGAAGCAAGTTTTCAGAAACTAAATGAATTGTTGACTACTGCACCAGTCCTAACCTTACCATCGGGACAAGAAGGGTTCACAGTCTATTGCGATGCCTCTAGAGTTGGGTTAGGATGTGTCTTGATGCAGTTTGAAAAGGGTTATTGCGTATGCATCTAGACAATTGAAGATACATGAGAAGAATTACCCAACTCATGACTTGGAATTAGCTGCGGTGGTGTTTGCCTTACGAATATGGAGACATTATTTGTATGGTGTGCATGTGGACATACTTACAGATCATAAGAGTTTGCAGTACATAACCACGCAGAAGGATTTGAATCTCCGACAAAGAAGATGGTTAGAGTTGCTTAAGGATTATGACCTTAGTATTCTTTACCATCCTGGGAAAGCCAACGTGGTGGCTGACGCACTCAGTAGGAGATCAATGGGCAGCTTGGCCCATTTGGCAATACAAATGAGGGGTATTGTTCGTGAGGTACAAAGATTGAGAAACCTCGAGGTTAGTTTAACTGAGATCGGTGAAGGTAGGGTGGTGGTACATGATACCTCGCAGTCTGCCTTAGCTTCAGAAATAAAAGAAAGTCAGTTTGAGGATACGGAGTTTGTTGGATTTCAGGAGAGGATCCAACAGGGAAAATCTTCACAGTTTACATTGAGAGATAATGACGGAACCCTTCGGTATAAGGGTAGGTTATGTGTTCCTAAGGTAAAGGATCTAAGGAGGAAGATCTTAGATGAGGGTCACAACACAAGATATTCCATTCATCTAGGGTCAACAAAAATGTATCAGGACCTCAAGGCAAATTCGGTGGGGACGGGATGAAGAAGGGCGTTGCGGAGTTTGTGCGGAGGTGTCTTATATGTCGGCGGTGAAAGTGAACATCAAAAACAGCGGATTACTTCAGACATTGGAGTCCCAGTGTGGAAATGGGAGGCGATTCATATGGATTTAAATGGCGGTCTACCAAAACTCGAGAAGGGTATGATTCTATTTGGGTGATTGTTGATCGACTTACAAAGTCAGCCCATTTCTTACCTGGTCAAGACTACGTATCGCGCACCCACAGTACACAGATTTATTTGAAGGAGATTGTGCGATTACAGGATTCCCTTACAAATTATTTGAGATATGGGTTCCCGATTCACCTCACACTTTTGGCAAAGTTTCAGCAGGTCTCGGGACAAAAGTTAAGTTAAGCACGACTTTCCACCCATGAACGGATGGGCAAGGTGGCGAAAAATTCAAACACTTGAGGGCATGTTGCGATCTTGTGTGTTAGATTTTCGGGAAAGTGGTTGGACCATCTATGTCTAATTGAGTTCGCCTACAACAATAGTTTTCACTCTAGCATACAAATGGCCCCGTTTGAAGCATTATATGGACGAAAATGTAGGTCTCCACTTGGATGGTTCGAGGTGGGTGAGACGCAACTGTTCGGACCTGAAGTCATTCAAGAAACAAATAATAAGGTACAGATGATTCGGGAGCGGATCAAAACAGCTCATAGCCGTCATAAGTCCCATGCGGATCATCAGAAAAGAGATCTTGAATTCCAAGAGGGGGAGAAAGTATTTTAAAAAAAGTGTCCCCAATGAAGGGAGTGATGCGTTTTGGTAAGAAAGGAAAATTGAGCCCAAGGTTTATTGGGCCATATGAGATCTTGCGAAGAGTGGGGAATGTGGCTTACGAATTAGCACTTCCACAAGAGCTGGAAGTAGTGCATCCGGTATTTCATGTGTCAATGTTACGAAAATACTTGCACTATCCAAGTCACGTCATCCTTCCCCAGGAGATAGTTCTTAATAAAGAGCTTCAATAAGAAGAGGCTCCGGTAGAAATACTTGATAGAAAGGTCCAACGTCTTAGAAATAAAGATATTGCTTCCGTGAAGGTCCTATGGAGGAATCACTCCACATAAGAAGCCACCTGGGAAGCTGAAGACGCGATGAAAGTAAAATATCTATTTATCTTTGAATGAAGTAATAAAAATGTGTCAAATAGTACTTCATATGTGTACTATATTTTTGTTTGTCTATATGCATGTGTTACGACCTTATTCACATTCGAGGACGAATGTTGTTTAAGGAGGGGAGAATGTAAAATTCCGAAATTTGTTGTGTGTCTAGGTGATTATGTTACGACCTTATTCACATTCGAGGACGAATGTTGCTTAAGGAAGAGAGAATGTGAAGTCCCAAATTATTGTTACAATAATAATAATAATAATAATAATAATAATAATAATAATAATAGTGGGGGCATTAGAAAATTAAGAATTTAAGTTATACATTATTAACATATTATTAACTTTTCATTTACACTATCCTATTAAATAAAGGATGATGACCTCTTATATTAATGATTGTGTTAAATTTCATCTTAACACTAAATGGAAAAAAAATCTGCACATATTTCCTTCCCTCTCCCCTCACTCACGTTTTTCCCCTTCCCCTCCCTTTAATTCCCCTCAATCCCTTGTCCTTCCACCTACCATGAGTTACCTACACCTCAATTTTTATATATTGTGTTTGACACAAAAAAAAAACAAAGTACCTAGCACAAAGAATAACAAATCAGAAAAAAAATCAAGAGAGCAAGAAGAATAAGAATCAGGAAATACTAGGGAGCAATGATCATTTCTAGCAACCGAACAACAATCCTTTTCACGCTTACAAGGTGAGTTTTCTCACTCAGAAATTCTTGGTAATATCCTTTATTTTAAGTTCAATACATGTTAGAATAAGAACTGAGTGTTGAAAAGAAATATTGAACTTTTGATTGTTTAGACAACTAGTTGCGTCATGAACTTTACGAACTGTTCTCACTGAGTTATAATTGTTAGAATTTGATGAAATTCGGAAGAGTGGTACACCTCTCTATTATGATCATATAGAACCAAAAATGAGGTAAAATGGATATACGGTTTGAAAGTTATCATAGTTCAAAGTTCCTGCCTTAGATTTGGCCGAAATTCGGAAAGGCATAATTACGGACTGTTTTTATTGAGTTTTACTTTTTAGAATTATATGAAAATTTACATGGTTGTAAATCTCTCTGTTACGGACAGATATAGATAAAGAGTTGTTAAAACGGACTTACGAGTTGAGAGTTATTGTAGTTTGAAGTTGCTGCCTCAGATTCATCGAAATCCAGAAGGGCAGGACGTTGAAACGTAAAACTGTACTAATCCGTGGGTAATATGAAAATTGGTGCTAAATGGAACTTCTAGATCTCTCTGTTTTGGACATTTTGAGACCTTACGGGGGTCTATCCGACTTACGTATTGAGAGTTATCGCTGTTTAAAGTTTCTGTCTCGGATCTATCGAGATCCAGGAAGGGCAGCGAATAAAAGTGTAAAACTGTACTAAATTGTGAGGAATATGAAAGGATGGTTCACATGGAGACGTGTATCTCTCTGTTCTCGTCGTTTTGAGATTTTACGGGGCTTGAACGGGTTTACAGATTAAGAGTTATGACTATTCTAAGATTGGGTTTTGTTTAATAAAAATTCTGCCGAAACAAATTTCATGTGGCTGTTTTGAGGATAAATTTGTGTTCGTTACCCAAAGTAGTTTTAAATGAAATTTGGTACAGTGAAAGATCTCCGTCTTACCTTAGTTTCCGCTTGAGAAATACCTTAGTTGGAGTTATGGTTAAAAAGTTATAATCGTTACAAGTATGAATGACAGAATGTTGGGAAAGAGAATATTATTTATTCGATCTTCTGAAAAATATGAAAAGTGAATACGTGTTCACATAAATATATAAATATAAACATAATGGATCGGGTTGCACGCCGCAACAAAACGTGAAGTGAATACGTGTTCACATAAATATATAAATATAAACATAATGGATCGGGTTGCACGCCGCAACAAAACGTAAAGTGAATACGCGTTCACAAATACGTAAACATAATGGATCGGGTTGCACGCCGCAACAAAACGTAAAGTGAATACGTGTTCACAAATACGTAAACATAATGGATCGGGTTGCACGCCGCAACAAAACGTAAAGTGAATACGTGTTCACAAATACGTAAATATAATGGATCGGGTTGCGCGCGCAACAAAGCGTAAAGTGAATACTGGCGTTCACAAATACGTAAACATAATAGATCGGGTTGCGCGCAACAAAGCGTAAAGTGAATACGTTTTCACAAATACGTAAATATAATGGATCGGGTTGCACGCCGCAACAAATATGAAAGATGAATACATGTTCACCTATATATAAATATGAAAAGTGAATATGCGTTCACAAATATATAAATGTAATAAACATGTGGAAATGCAGGGGAATGTCTTAACGTATAATACGAGATAAAATGAAGTGTTGGTTAAGCGAGAATTTCCTATGAGGAGTTGTTGCATATTTAAAGTGTTGTAACTTTGATATGTTTTTGCAATATGCTCATTCGTTATAATGTGATTGCACTTGGAATATTGTGGTGTTACTTTGAATTGCGAGGTAAGGTTCTCACTCGGCCCGGATAGTAGGGTGACTCTTTTATTAATATGTTTCAGAAAGCGTGATAGAGGAAAGACTCGCGCAAGGCTAGCGATCGTCCATGACCTCTTGTCATGCCAAGTCCATTGCTTGGGCTTGGTACTCGTCGAGTTCGAATGTCGGTTCGGTGTCTCGGGAAATGCCCGTGTGGAATGGTCTCCCTTCCAACTTAGAATAATCTTTGTCAGTATGTCTATGTAGAAACAATATTTGCACGAGCATGGGCTCGCGTTATGTTTTTTATAAAGTCATAAACATATTTCTTTATGTTTATTTTTATTAATCGCTCCGTATTTGAATATAAGTTTAAATTTCTAAATAAAGAGAATTAAATGGTGCTCCTGGTGGGAAATAATTGTCCAGGTGCCATCACGCCCTAAGTAAAGACTTAGGAAAAGTCGGGGCGTGACATTTATATACGCCTTTTGAGTCATTTTTAGTTAGTAATTTATCCGTTTTTGTCCAAATATGTGTCGTGTTAGGATAGTTTTTCTTTATTTTGATTCACAGTGGTTTAAAAAGGTAACATAGAGAAAAGAAGCAAAAAGAGGGCAGAAAAGGAGGTTCCCGAGCAAAAAGAGACGAAAGTTGGCATCCCGGACGAGAACAGGGCGGCGCCGTGGCGCCAATCCATCAGAGACTGCAGTGCCACGGCGCCCAATGTACTGAGAAGCTGCAGGAGTTTCGGCGCCACAGCGCCAGTCTGCAGGGTCGTGGCGCCAACGCGGAAATTTTGCCAAATCCGAGAAGGAATGAGCCAAGGCATAGAAGGAAAAGTGGGACACATTTTGGGAGGCTATAAAAGGCCCTTTAGGCAGATTTTTCAAGGGTGACACAATCCCTAATTCATCACATAACATAATTTCTTGGAGGCTTCAAGATTAGAGACTTGTTCTTAAGTATTTTTCTTTCTTTATTTTATTTACTTTAGTTTATGTTGGATAATCTTGTCACGACCCGACCACGGACCCGTGACTGGTGCCTTAACCCCGGGCACCCTTGTGATACAACATCAGAGAAAACCAGCGGAAAATAAACTCACAACAAGAACCCATATAGAATATAAGCAGGCTAACCCAAAATGGCTACCTCTAAATATAATCAAAACTGAACAGTTACATCCTTAACAACCCAAGTTATAACAGGACTACAACACTCTAAGAATGCGTAAACACTATGACGGGACAGGGCCCCGTCATACCCCTGAATGTACAAATATCTACAACACCAGGGAGAACCGTACCAAAAGTCGAGCCTCCGGAGAAATGGAGCTTCTGACACCTGAGCAAGATCCTAAGAATGAGGATCCACTACCTGCTTACCCTTACCTGCGGCATGAACGTAGCCCCCGAGGAAGGGGGTCAGTACACAATATGTACCAAGTATGTAAAACTGGGAAATAATGTATTAATATCATAAGTCTAAAATAAGCTGGAGTCATAGAAGAAAATCAAAATACAGTACATTGTGCCTTACTAACTATGAGAGTAACAAGTATAAACTTTACTGCATAAAAATAGGAGGCTCATGATCAAAACAGGGTCTCCCGCCCGTAGTATCATTAAGCAATCGTACTCCTGGGACTATTTCACCCGCATAGGTCCTGTGGACCCGCATAAGGTCATCACCTCGCATGGGACTATTTCACCCGCATGGGACTATTTCACCCGCATGAGGTCATCCGCCTCGCATGAGACTATTTCACCCTCATGGGACTATTTCACCCGCAAGGACCCGGTGGGCCCGCATGAGTACAAGCGCCGCACTCGCATCATGGGTAGCAAATCCATGACATAAATAGTAATAACATAAATCAGCACAACCGGCTATCATACATAACATAAGCGCTACCGGCTTATCATAACGTAAGCAAGTTAAGAATATCTCCTAACTTCTTAATAACATTTCTAGTACATCCTCTCATTTTAGTTACTTAAGGCACTACATGTCATTTTAAAAGAAAATCCGGGAATTTAACCCAATCACCACGTTCCTTAAACCTTTTAAGAAAATAACTCATTTTTATGTAAAACTCCCAAGATACTAATAACCGTAGTATCAAATCACGACAGCTTTTCAAAACAAGTCACGTTTATCTTTAAAAATACAATAGGCTTCTAAATCAAGTGACTTCATTTCTTTAAAAACCTTAGGCAATTAATGCCTTAAAAACAATTTGTCTTTCACCAATTCAAACCATTTATCCGTACTTGTTTTACTTGGAGTAAACCTTTCTTTGTTAACCTTCCATAAAGCCAATACCACCAACTCCCCAATAAGTCGTTATATTACCATTATACATTAGTTAAACACATCTCCCTATATCCAAGGGACTTATACTTTTATACGAAACAAGTATCATATACTTCAAACACTCAAAGTCCCTTAACTTTAAGACTTAAAACATCATTAAAACAAGTAAGGGATACCAAAGCCTTTGTACGTCTACCGTACTACATAGATACAATTATTCATGCTCAAGAGGTAGGAAAGTTCCACATACCTCTTCGGGTCAATCCACTTGCCAAGTCCAAACTACCTCACGTAATATGTCAACCTATAATGACCATAATACGTTTATTAACCTCTAGTTTCAATGTAGAATATTCCAAGTTCAAAGTTACTAATTTCTATGGAAAATCGGGTAGCATTTCCTTTGTTTCTACATACTTTGCCACCTTTTTCAAGGCCGAATTCAACATCCAAACGCCACATTTAAGGCCCAACAATCCAATCAACACAAAGGGGATTACACACCTAATCTTGGGTGTGTAAAATTCTGCCCCATAAGGTACACCAATTAACTTAACAAGTTTAAGGTAGTATTTAGGCTATAACATGCTTACATAACCTTCTTATCCAATTCTTTCATATCCAAACCATATTTCTTACATGCAATTTCTCTAAGAGCAATATTTACCACTATAAGATCTTTCTTCTTCACATGCAACACCAAAAACTAGCTACAAGAGAAGAATTGTTACCTTAGAGCTTTAGCCAAATTATTTCAACGAATTTGCTAGCCTCCTTTCCAAAAACACCACCACAACAACTCCTACAAGCTGGCCAACAAGCTTTCTTCTTGCCACACTTTTTCAGATTTTCCTCAAGCTTAGATTTCCTCTTGAAATTCTAGAGAGAAGGGAGAGCTTTAGTTTTAGAGAGAGAGAAGAACTTGAAGAATGACCAACTCTTCAAGACTTGGTCAATAAGTAGTGCATGCAAAATCAGATGGGGGGAACACTGGTCACCCTCCCATGGCCTTTTATTAAAACAAAACAGTTCAGATTTTTCCACTCAACTTCGTAGAACCCGCCTCGGCGCCGCGACCCTGCAGCCGGCGCCGCGGCGCTGAAACTCTGCCCGACCACCGAGAACTTTCGCGCCGCGGCCTGCGGCCGCGCGCGGCTGAAACCTCTGCCGACCCTCGAACTTTCGGCGCGCGACCACCTTCCGGCGCCAGCGCTGCAACGCGTCGAACCCTCGGATCATCCGGCGCGCGACTACGCTTCCGGCTGCGGCGTATGGCTCGGCCGAAACACATTTCTGTCCGACTGCGCACTGAACTTGTAACTCCCATAACTTTCTACTCCGATGTCCTATCGACGAACGGTTGGTTGCGTTGGAAACTAGACTCAACGAACTACGCACTAGGTCTTTGAAACACCTAGGAACCCTCAATGTAACGGGTCATAACCCTCCCCAAAGTTGACCAAAAACCCGTCCGAAACAATCCGTCAACCTATCCTTCTAAAATTTAAGTCTTAATCCCTTTCGTACGCTCTCACACGTATGGCCAGAACTACGGTGTATAACATTCTCCCCCCCTTAGAAACATTCGTCCCGAATGTTCCTTCTAGGCTTACTCAAATCACGATATCGACATAGACCCTCTTAACTATTTCTCTTGCAAATAAAAATGCTCCACATGGCCACAACAATACTTAAGCATAATTGCTAAATTAAAACTAACAAGCAGGAAAGTGGGTTACCTGGAGGTATAGGGAATAAGTGAGGATACTTCTTCATCATGTCATCCTCTGCTTCCCACGTCATCTCTTCCCTGTTCTCGTTCTGCCATAAGACCTTGATGGAAGCCACATCCTTTTTCCGAAGTCGCCTAACCTGACGATCGAGTATCGCTATGGGAATTTCCTCATACGATAACCCCTCTGTCACCTGGACATCACTAATCGGGTGCACTCTAGATGGATCTCCAATACATTTCCACAACATAGACACGTGAAAAACTGGGTGTACTGCCTCCAGATCGGATGGTAGATCCAACTCATAGGCAACCTTGCCTACCCTACGGACAATCTGATAAGGCCCAATGTACCTTGGGCTAAGTTTCCCCTTCTTCCCAAATCTCATCACGCCCTTCATGGGTGATACCTTCAGGAAGACCCAATCATCTACCTCAAACTCCAAGTGTCGGCGATGATCTGCGTATGACTTATCGATTACGTCTTGACGATAACGCTCCTGGATAAGCTTCACCTTATCCACTGCCTGCTGAATCAAGTCTGGCCCGACTAACTGCACTTCTCCCACCTCGAACCAGCCTATCGGTGACCTGCACTTCCTCCCATATAAGGCCTCATAAGGCGCCATCTGAATACTAGAATGGTAGTTGTTGTTATAAGAAAACTCCACCAGAGGTAAATGATCCTCCCAGCTACCCCTGAAATCAATAACACAAGCCCGCAACATATCCTCAAGTGTCTGGATAGTGCGCTCGGCCTGTCCGTCGGTCTAAGAATGAAACGCAGTACTGAGACTCACTTGTGTCCCTAATCCCTTCTGGAAAGACCTCCAGAAGTTAGCCGTGAACTGGGCTCCTCTATCTGAAATAATCGATATAGGGACTCCGTGCAGTCTCACAATCTCTCTGATATATAGTCTAGCATAATCCTCGGCCGAAAAAGTCGTCCTGACTGGAAGAAAATTGGCTGATTTCGTCAGCCTGTCGACAATAACCCAAATGGAATCATGCTTCCTCTGAGTGTGAGGTAACCCTGTAATAAAATCCATATTTACCACCTCCCACTTCCAAGTCGGAATATCAATAGCCTGCAATGACCAGCGCTTCGGTGCTCAACCTTGACCTGCTGACAATTAGGACACTGTGCAACAAAACCTGCCACGTCCCTCTTCAGGCCATCCCACCAATACACACATCTGAGGTCATGGTACATCTTAGTCGACCCCGGATGAATAGAATAACGAGCACTGTGTGCCTCCCCCAGAATCTGCCGACGAAGTCCTGTCACATCGGGAACACACAACCGACCCTCAAATCTTAGCACCCCATCAGGTGCTACCTCAAATAGGCTCTTCTCTTCCTGAAGAGCTGCATCTCGATCTGCGTACCATGTCGGATCCTCATCATCGCCTTTTCACCTCCTCGACGATGGAAGACTCGACAACCTCTCGAACCCGAACTCCATTACTATCGGAATCAACCAAATGAACCCCAAGGCTCGCTAGTTGATATAACTCGCGGACCATGTCCCTCTTCTCTGGCTGTACACCTGACAGACTACCCATCGATCGGCGACTAAGGGCGTCTGCAACTACATTAGCCTTCCCTGGATGGTATAGGATATCGACATCGTAATCCTTAAACAACTCCAACCACCGTCTCTGCCGCAAGTTCAGCTCCCTCTGGCTGAAGATATACTGGAGACTCTTGTGGTCTGTGTAAATATCCACGTGAACTCCATATAAATAATGTCTCTGATCTTCAAGGCATGAATCACTGCTGCCAACTCTAAGTCATGCGTGGGATAGTTCTTCTCATGCTTCCTAACCTGTCGAGATGCGTAAGCTATAACTTTCTGCGTCTTTGCGTCGGACGCACCTGGCTACACGTGACGCATCACAATAAACCACATATCCGTCTAAACCCTGGAAGAGTAAGCTGAGGCGGTCGTCAATTTCTCCTTCAAGAATCGGAAACTCTCCTCGACATCCGTTCACCGGAGCGTGGCCGCTACGAGTCGGCTAGTCAAAGGTCTTTGAGATGGAAGCAAACTTCTCCACAAACCTCCGATAATAACATGCAATGCCCAAAAAGCTGCGCACCTCCGTCGGTGTAGTGGGTCTAGGCCAAGTCTTGACTGCATCAATCTTTGCTGTATCTACCCGAATACCATCGGCCCCGACAACATGCCCTAAGAAAGCCACTGAAGACAACCAAAATTCGCATTTCGAGAACTTGGCATACAACTGTCGGTCCGGAGGACTCCCAATACCGTCCTCAAATGATCCGTATGTTCCTGCTCTGTGCGCGAATAAACCAGGATTTCACCAATTCAAACCATTTATCCGTACTTGTTTTACTTGGAGTAAACCTTTCTTTGTTAACCTTCCATAAAGCCAATACCACCAACTCCCCAATAAGTCGTTATATTACCATTATACACTAGTTAAACACATCTCCCTATATCCAAGGGACTTATACTTTTATACGAAACAAGTATCATATACTTCAAACACTCAAAGTCCCTTAACTTTAAGACTTAAAACATCATTAAAACAAGTAAGGGATACCAAAGCCTTTGTACGTCTACCGTACTACATAGATACAATTATTCATGCTCAAGAGGTAGGAAAGTTCCACATACCTCTTCGGGTCAATCCACTTGCCAAGTCCAAACTACCGCACGTAATATGTCAACCTATAATGACCATAATACGTTTATTAACCTCTAGTTTCAATGTAGAATATTCCAAGTTCAAAGTTACTAATTTCTATGGAAAATCGGGCAGCATTTCCTTTGTTTCTACATACTTTGCCACCTTTTTCAAGGCCGAATTCAACATCCAAACGCCACATTTAAGGCCCAACAATCCAATCAACACAAAGGGGATTACACATCTAATCTTGGGTGTGTAAAATTCTGCCCCATAAGGTACAACAATTAACTTAACAAGTTTAATGTAGTATTTAGGCTATAACATGCTTACATAACCTTCTTATCCAATTCTTTCATATCCAAACCATATTTCTTACATGCAATTTCTCTAAGAGCAATATTTACCACTATAAGATCTTTCTTCTTCACATGCAACACCAAAAACTAACTACAAGAGAAGAATTGTTACCTTAGAGCTTTAGCCAAATTATTCCAACGAATTTGCTAGCCTCCTTTCCAAAAACACCACCACAACTCTACTGGTGGCAAAGCTTTCTTGCACACTTTTTGATTTTCCTCAAGCTTAGATTTCCTCTTGAAATTCTAGAGAGAAGGGAGAGCTTTAGTTTTAGAGAGAGAGAAGAACTTGAAGAATGACCAACTCTTCAAGACTTGGTCAATAAGTAGTGCATGCAAAATCAGATGGGGACACTTGTCACCCTCGTGGCCTTTTATTAAAACAAAGCAGTTCAAATTTTTCCACTCAACCGTAGAACCGCCTCGCGCGCGACCACGGCGCGCGCTGAAACCTCTGCCCAGCCTCGAGAACTTTCGTGCGCGGCCCTGCTTCCCGGCGCCGCGGCGCTGCAACTTCAGCGAACCCTCAGATCATCTGGCGCGTTGCTCCTCTGGCCGAAACACATTCTGTCCATTGCACAGACGAACTTGTAACTCCCATAACTTTCTACTCCGATGTCCTATCGACGAACGGTTGGTTGCATTGAAAACTAGACTCAACGAACTACGCACTAGGCCTTTGAAACACCTAGGAACCCTTAATGTAACGGGTCATAACCCGCCGCAAAGTTGACCAAAAACCCGTCCGAAACAATCCGTCAACCTATCCTTCTAAAATTTAAGTCTTAATCCCTTTCGTACGCTCTCACACGTATGGCCAGAACTACGGGGTATAACAAATCTTTTGGTTCTTAGCATGTCTATGGCTAGGAGCTAAACTTTATTTAAGGCTTTCCTTTCGAATCGCTTGAACCTCGTCTTTATGACTTAATGCATTAATTTGGTTTCTTCTTCATATAGTTAAAATTTATTCAATAGTTATTTTGATTTCTTGATAATTAACTGATCACTAGTTATCATCACTTATATGATTTCGAATCGAAATCCAAAAGGAGAGATTTGAATATGCTATAGTTGAATAAACATAGGTTAAAATCGTGGACGAAAGTACCCCGATACTTGTTGTTGACACCCAATTTTGACCCTCTCGTCCAATCATTAACTATAAAATTACACTAATTTTCCAATATAATTTTAACAATTTTATAATTATAAAGTGCGACAATAAAATATTAATACATGCATAAATAAGCGAAATAATAACGGCACCACATTTTACGTAGAGTATTAAGCATTTTTGAGTCTCACAGCCACATTCTTTATTTGCATAAATATTATTCATAATTTAAGCCCTATTCTATTTCCATTAATTCTTAATAATTTTAATAATAATAAATACGTAAATAAATAATTTAATAATGGTATCGCATCAAGCATTCCTTAAAATTATATCCACATTTATTAATATCTAAAACAATTTCATAATTATTATTTCCAATTTAAACCCCCATTAAATCAACATTAATTTAACATCGCAAAGTATGCATAATAAATAAGATTCTAATAACGACCTCGCATTGTAAAATATTAAGCACTAATTAAATAGCACGTCCACATTTATTATTGTAATAATTTAAACTCAAGCTAAAATTAATAAAGCACCTAAAGTCATATTAAAATAATTTTATAAATAACTTAAACCCTATTTATTTACTACTAATTAAAACTAACACCTAAACTCTACCCAAAATAAAATAAAAATCAAGAAGCCCAAATAACCAATCCCCTTCATTTGAATTCCCAGCAGCCCAAACCCCTTCCATTTTTATTTTGGCCCAAATCCGAATGAGCCCATCAGCCCTTTATGTATTCATCTTCCCTAATACCCAAAAAAACACACCTCACCCTAATCTCAACCTAAACCTAGAGAGAAACCGCCTCCACCTTACCAAATCTGTCCAAATTCGCCCTATATCACGCCCAAATCCTCTCAAATTACTTACCAAAAGCACCAAACGAATCTCCCAAAAACTTACCATAACTGAGATACTCAAATCCATCCCAAATATTACCCAAAATCAGTCCCTAAATGGTCACAAATCTTCGTCCTAAAACCGACCAAAATCAAGCACGAATCGCACCAAATCAGTAAAGAATAAAATGCTCAAATCAGTCCAAAATCAAACCAAATCAGCCTTAAAATTACCAGAATTAGAACCCAATTCGAGCCTATAAAAGGTCAATCGATTTACACACTTCAGTAAGGGGAAACATCGATTTCAACAGAGTAAATCACTAGGCATCGGGAAAATCAGCAAAAAGGAAAAAACATCAGTCTTAATATTCGAAAATCATCGACGCCGGACAGCAAGGAACCCATCAGGATAACAATGAAAAACCAATAGGAAAACATCCGAAATTAGCAAAGAAAGAAAGGGCAAGAACCCACAACAACTTAGAATCGTTAGAAGTCGTTTTATAGAAGTTCTGTTTGCAAAGTAGAAACTTCATCCCTCAAATCGCATTGCAATTTCGAGTAGATCGACGACTTGATACGCTGCCTCGGTTCGCTGTACAGAGAAGGTAAACCCACTCCCTTTCATGTTTTTATGCGATTTACATTTCGTGGTCTGTGCGAATTATGTGCTTTGTTAAATATGCTTAATGTCATTTAATTGTCATTTGTGTATGATTTGAAGTGCATTTATTTATTGTCTGAACTTGTTAGATGAAGACGTAACACGATTAAGTTAGTCTATAGCCATCAAATATAAATGTTAAGTATGTTAAATGATATTAGTAGTTATTTATGTTCGTTTGGATTGATTGTTGAGCATGTCTAATTGAGAGCCGACATTCGTTTGGATCTATCAGGCTAATGTTCATCTTTGCTAGTTCTATTGTAATGAGAAATGCTCCTTGCATATGAACCAAACCATATTAATGAGCTGTGTGAATTACTCGTCCCTTTCTCTTTGTTGTGTACTATTGCTGCTTCATTAATGTTGTTTGCTTTCTGGATTAATCTCTTTAGGATAAGGCAATAATGAAACAAACATTAACTAGTAACCCCTCTGTTTTGTCAAAAGATGGCAAATGGTAAGTCGGTCCAGCTTGGAGTCTCGACTAGCATGTCTTCATGAACTCATATGCATAGGAATTAGGCCGTAAAGATGGGATAAAGATACTTGTGTATGTTTTCTGGGTTGCTGTGCGATTCTGTCTGGCCTTTAATGTTAAAGCATGTCTGTTCTTCTTGTTAAATTTTGTGATGGGAGATCTAGACCATTTCTGTGTGGTGTGTGAGATCTCCCATGAAGTTATGCAAGTTGTGGTGTCTTGTTTAAGTCCTTTCCTATTGCATTTTTCTTTGTTTACGTATAATATATGATTATCTGTCTTTCTTCCCTAAGCAATTGTCTATCAAAGATGATATGTCTCGGAGTAGGTATGGCATACCATCCCAGAGTACACCCAAACCAGACAAGTTATATATACATGCATCGCACACATATTTTGAATATGTCGTATATATTAGACCCTTTACATATCTGAATGCATGAATACACAACCTGATCTTTGTTAAGTGCTTGCCTTCCTTCCTCTTAAATCAAATACATTAAGGTGATAAATTGAATTTGGGATATAAGAAAATTTGAGACTATGCACTGTCGTATACTTGATATTATGGACTTGTTCTGAATTTGAATATTGACTCAGGGCATTTACTTTGTTCTAAATACACTGATGTATGTGCCCAGTTTAAGTATAATGAATGTACTTTTAAGCATGTCTTCGTAACATTCAGATATGGCTATGATTGTTAGCCCCAGCCCATATGGCTTACATTATCATATTACCTTCACATAATTGCAACAGTCTGCTCTAGGCCCACAAGTATTCAGTTTCGCCCTTGCACTGCCTGTTTGGGGCCTATGAGTTTATGTTTAAACCAATTCCGCCTGCTTCATATTCTATTACTATCTGCTGATATCTGTCACGACAAAGTGTAACTTTTATGTGTCGATTTTTAGGCCAAGACTTATTTATTATATTTGGTAAAATTGTGGACATGTATTAATCCTTATTTTCACATGAAATGCATTGGAGCAAAAATGAAGAGTCTCCTTGCGAGACTCATCATGAAGCTACTTCAAATGAAGACTCGCATCTATGTGCATTCACATTCGCATTCCCGCCTCAGCACTCCTAAAACAAAATGGGACAAGATGACGTCGTCATCCATCTCAACTCATTTTACTCTCTTAACCTCCCTGCCCTATTTTTGTGTCTCTTATTTATTATTGTAATTTTGTTATCTAACTTTGTAATTAATAGGAGACCTAGAACAATTAGTCTTTGAACATATAAGGTGGGAAGATAATTTATAATTAGAAATGCATTTCTAACTTGCTTGTCTTTTAGGCTTGTCATGCATATCTAAACTTTGCCAAACAATTTTGTTTGCATATCCAATCACGAAATTAACAAAAGAAATTGATTTTCTCATAACTCACTTAATGACATTATAATTTATTTTCATAATAAAATTATCTTCTTATCAATTGCAAAGAATAACATCTTTTATACCATGCATATGTTAATCAAAATCAATATCTTGCAAATGAATGCATATCTCTAATAAATACATCAATTTTTGCATCATTTATTTTTATAAATAATACCTTACATGTATTTTTATAGCATTAGTCTTATAAATCTTTAGCAAAAAATGCACTCTTTTATAAAACCATTGCACCATCTTTTAAAACATGCATTGTTCTTTAGCATAATAATTGCCCTAGGTTTGACCGGACAACCTCAAGTTAGCAGATCTTAGAGGATGTCTAACCCCTTCCCTCTAGATTTATAAAGAATCCTTGCCCAGAATCTCACATAAGTTTAGCAGGTCATTTTTAATGGAGTTAGTGTTGACTTTAACCTAGTTGACATTAGGTGTCCTAATTCACCCAAACTAATTAGGTGGAGACTCCGCGAACCCTTTTAACATTTTAGGCTTTAGCACTTTTTTTTTAAAAAAAAGCACCTTTTAGCATTTTATTTTATTTTCTAACATTTTAAGCAGGAGTTGAATTTGTCGTGGTCGAAAAAGGACGTGACAGAAATGGCTACTCCGCTGGGGATTTGAGGTTCTTGACCATAGCAAACCTAGGTTTATTATTGCTCTGCTTTATTTGCTTTTATTTGTTTTAAATGCCTTAAAATTGCTTGCTTTAATTTTGTATGTTTAACTCTTTTAATTGCTATTTGCTTTTACTGCTTTCCTTAAACTGACATTCCTCTCATACTTCTTCCCCTCTGAAAAATTCATACAATCACACGCTCGTATTTGGTGTGTGCCTTGCGCGCCGTAAATTTCTTTCAAAATACCCAAATTTTAGGAGAGTTGGCGCTGCGAGTTAGATCGGTTAAATGTCGATCACCGCGTAGCCTTCTCACTCGAGTTGTCCGCTCGGAAACCTTGCATCTAGTAAAGCCAAATCTCAGAAACCTAGGATAGAGCTATACCACCCTTTATTTTAAGGCATGCATGCATTTACCTTAGGTGGGTCAATCCTTAGCATTGATACCACAATTAGGAAGACACCAAATTGGTCAACGGGGTTTCACAATCCCGCGGCCCAACAGCATATTATGTGTTGCATAATCGTGATAAATGAAACCAAGCCTAAATTTGAAATGCCTAAGTTGGAAAATGCATATTCATTTTTTGTATTATTTATTTTTAGATGGAACCTGTCCCTCAGATCAGAATGGTGAGTGGGATTCTGAGTAAATTGAGGATGTGGTGGTCAAAATTCGACTTGGGTAGTCAGATGGCAATCAGAAGGAGGTTGGGGTGCCTCATCTCATTATTCGACATCTCTCCCGATCAGCATTTGGTCAGAGCATTGATCCAATTTTGGGACCCGGACCGAGTCGTCTTCAAACTCAGGGATTTCGAGATGACCCCCACCTTAGAAGAAGTCAGCTATTTCACTGCTTTAGCATATCATGACAGAAAACCAGTTATTTCGCACGGCCAGTCTGGGAAAAAGCTTCTTCGTTACTTGGGTTTGAAGAATACCAGAGAGTTGCGGTGTTTTGAAAACAATTGGGTTTCTCTAGACTACCTGTATGAGAGATATGGTTGCCGAGACGGATACAAATTATTTAAGAATGAGTTTTGTTGCACTGCGGACCATTGGAGAGTTAGGCGTCCTATCGCATTTGCTATGGCTTTCCTAGGGACTCTTTTATTTCCACTTGAGCATGAAAGGATTAGTACGTGCATATGTTCAGTAGTTAGAGCAGTGTTTGACGGAGTCAGCGACAAACGACTTACTTTGACGCCCATGATCTTGGCAAAATTATTTAGAGCCTTGAACAGATGCAAAAGGGGTGAGTCGAGCTTCATTGAAAGTTGCAATCTTATCTTACAGATGTGGGCAGTAGAGCATTTCTATCAGCATTCGAATATGACCGACGTATGCCATAGCGCAGACAATAAGATCTTCACCTTCTACGAAAGAACAAAGCGTTATGTGTCACCAGTCAGCACAGAGGATTGGTATAAGTACTTAGCATCTCGCAGTATCAGTCAGATTCAATGGAAGTATTCGTTGCATCATATCATCAAGAAGGTCTACTTGAGACATAAGGGATTTTATTACATCAGACTTATAGGTCTAAAAGGACTCCAACCATATGCTCTATTACGTGTGCTCCGACAGTTTGACCATACGCAAGTAATTCCTCTCATAGCTGACATGAGAGCCTCTGAAATCCAGTTCGAACCGGACTTCATCGTTCCCGAAGCCAAGCAGATCCTTTATGAATGGTACCATATTGATCAAGTGGAAGTTGGGACGGACCAAGCAGGGGTCGCCCCAGAGTATCAAACATGGTTTCTAGACAGCACAAAATTTAGTTCAGAAGGGGAGCAAGGCATTGAAAACATTGGCGCAAAGAATATGATAAAGGATAGTCAACTCAAAGATAAGGTCATCACTCCAGACATGTGGGTCCTGATGCAGTACTTGGAGTAGGCAGGGGCTATACCTAGGAAGACCTAAGCTTCACCATCACATCGACGACTTAGTTATAGACACTTAGTTTAAGACTTTCATTGTTCTTATTGTTATTTCAATAAATTGCAACTTATTCCCGACTACAACATTTCAATATAATGGCTTGGATTTTGTTATCATGATGTTGCATATGTGACGTTTAGGTCTACCTCTGACATAAAGGGGTCCCCATGTATGATTAGGACTCACGTGCAATGTGACAATTTATGTGCAACATATACTTGCTAATTGTTATTTACACCTTTGTAAAATCGCGTGCTTTACACTAACGAAGTTTGTTGCATTTTTTAGAAGGATTTATTACTTCCCCAAAAAAGGTCGTTTCGTATTTGATTCAACAATGTCAGAGCATCAATACTTTACCAGGTCCAGGGCACAAAACGATGACATGACTGGCTCAGGGGCATCTGAGCCAAATGGTTTGGGAATTATTCCTGCCGGCGAAACAGAACCTTCAGAGGGGAGGAATGTCGCTAGTCAAGAAGAATGCATCGCACAGCTACTACAACAAATTGCTGATATGCAGGTTGAGATAGAAAGGCTGCGGAATCTGACAAACTTATCCATTAGTCTGAATACCCCCATACCAGAGCAAAGAGCCACTACCCCGGATCAACCTCCGCCACCACGTATCTCCCAAAGCTCTTCACAAAAAATGGAAGTTACCGTTTCATGTCAAACTATCCCTCGCCCAGCCAATCCTCAACCCCACTCCCAAAATAATCCTTTTACCACCTATATATTTCAGCCCCCGCCTACTTACTTCACCCCAATCAGCCCGAATCGCCAAACTATCCAATATCCACGCACCATACCTATTACCGGCCCCAACAAACAACCCAGACCACCAGCATACGTAGCAGAAACCCAACCTTTTACCGTCTCTGTGCTTCCCCAGGAAACAGATCATTATGAAGAAATGGAGAGGGAAGCTCGAGCCAAAATGGACGAGGACGTGGCCAAAGAGATTCATTGCCTAAAAGAAGCTGTTAGGAGCATGCGGTAGGACAAGGGTCATGACTGATTAGATTATGAAGATCTTTGCATGCACCCAGATGTGGAACTACCTGTAGGGTACAAGGTGTCCAAGTTTGACTTATTCGATTGGAAGGGGAACCCCCGTGCACATTTGAGGTCATACTGTGACAAGATGATCAGAGTGGGAAAGAACCCAACAGTCATTATGAAGTTATTCATTCGAAGTTTGACCGGCGAGACATTAGATTGATATACTAGCCAGGACCGCGAAATGGTATAGGCAATGTCGTTGGCGAGGACTTTGTGGAGCGGTTCGGGTTAATCTGAAGCCCGTGAAGCGAGTTTTATTTGATGAAGCTAGAAAATAAGTCTACCGAGACGTTCAGAGAGTCCGCCATGAGATGACGATCAGAAGCGGCAAAGGTACAACCACTCATGGAAGAGAGTGAGATGACCACTCTATTTGTACAATCTTTGAAGGACGCAACCTACTATGAGCGGATGATAAGCGTCATCGGACGGAGTTTTGCAGAAGTTGTCAGAATGGGCGACTTCGTGGAAGAAGGTATTAAAACTGGTCGGATTACAAAATTTGGCAGCGTTGCAGGAAACTAATAAGGCAATTCAGTCAGGGACGATCGGGGGTACTTCACAGAAAAAGAAAGAGACAGTTTCCCCTTCCATTTCATACAAGAACGTAAACCCGAAGAATTTATAACATACCAAAATCCATCCTATCAAACCCCATACTATCACACAAATAACCAAAATTTCACACCTCACTACACACCTGCTCCACACTCCAACTACCACACATAGTCTATATATAACGCTTCCCAAGCACCTATTTATCCTGCCCCACATCGACCCACCCATCAAGCCTACCAAGAAAGTAGAACACCCAATGCACCCAGACCAAACACGAATTTTAAAGGAAGACCACCCAAAGTTCGCACCCTGTTGGCCGAACACATACCTCAGGTATACGAAAGGTTGTGAGCTGCAGGCTTAATCCAACCGATTCCGGGAAAGATTCCTAACCCTATCCCGAGGAGGTATGATGAGAATAAGTGTTGCACATATCACTCCAATAGCCCTGGACACGATACTGAAAGTTTCCACTCCCTCAGGGACAAGATCGAAGGGTTGATTAAAGAAGAGGTAATTCAGCTGAGGGATCCGGCCCCAAACGTGCACGATAACCCCTTGCCAAACCACGGCAACGCCAATATGCACTTGATAACTTTAGATGAGGAGTACGACTTGGAGGGGACCATCCCATCGGTTCGAGGTGAAAGAGGAGTTGAACCTTCTACTTTTATCGCACCCGTTGCCAACATTCGAAAGAAAGCGGTATTTGAACTGGAAAGGGCGCCGCAGAAACTAAATGGTTCAATTATAGTTGCTCAGATGCCAGACTGGGAGCCACCAATCAGAGTAAATCGCAGAAAAATTGGGAAGCAATCCATAGAAGTCACCGTTGCAGGTATAACCAGGTCAGGGAGATATTACGCGCCCGTAGAGGCAGTCAGAGATGTACCACAAAAGAAACCCGTGACAGAGGATGAGGTTGAGGAGTTTTGGAGGAAGATGCCCACTAAGGAATATTCTGTTGTGGAGCAGTTGAAGAAAACATCAGCACATATCTCTCTATTTTCACGGTTAATTCATTCGGTCTCACACAGGGTTGCGTTATTGGAAGTATTAAAAGATGCATATATTCCAGAGGGTACAACAGACGAGAACTTGACAGCCTTAGTCGGACAAGTGCTAGAGGCCCGCAGAATCGTCTTTCATGATGGTGAGTTGCCTGCTGGGGGCATCAGACACAATCTTGCATTGAATATCACCATCCAGACCGCGAACAAGATTGTTTCAACAGTGCTGATTGACGGAGGCTCGCCCGTCAATATTTGTCCCATGTCAACTCTGCTGAAATTAGGGACAGACTGCAGGAGAATTCGTAAAAGTCATATCATGGTCAAAGGTTTCGACGGAGTCCATAGGGGTGTCGAGGGCGAAATTGATCTCACACTGCTGATCGGACCTGTAGAATTCGTCGTGGAGTTTCAAGTATTGGATATTTCCACATGTTACAATCTGTTGATAAGAAGGCCGTGGATTCACGAGGCTGGTGCAGTTCCGTCCACCCTGCATCAGCGCCTGAAGTTTATATGGAATCACCGCGAGGTGGTAGTACTTGGGGATGAAAAGAGAAACACCAACACAGATTATGCAGTCCCTGTCATAGAGGACATAAGACAGTTGGATGGTTCAGTCTTCCATGTTAACGAGATCAAGAGCGCCAGCAGGGCCAGACCGTTGCAGCTGCCACATTCTCTCACAATGGTAGACAAGGAAATGTTAAAAAATGAGTTCGAGCCCGACAAAGGTCTTGGATCCGGTATGAAGGGGATCACAGAGCCGATCCAGCTGTCTGGGAAGAAGGACACTTTTGGTTTGGGGTACTAGCCCACCTCGAAGGATTTGGTGACTGTGATCTTCCAGAAAAAGGAGACATTCTCTTGTCTAGGCCCATTCCGCCCCTGAGTCAGTCGTTCGTCAAAGTCTGCACCATCCAGATGCTGAAAGAAGATGATCCAGAGGATCTTGCAGCAGGGTTCCAAAATCTGTTCATAGATGAAGATGAAGTAGAATGTTGTGTGATTCTAGAGTATCACGATGAAGACCCCACCATTTGAGACGCAGAGCATGGATACAACATGAATAATTGGACTTGTACCCCTGTCCTGACCTTCCGAGGAGCTTGGTAGAGTTTATGATAGTTCTAGCAATGTGACTCTAAACAGACTTGCCTTTATGCTTTCTTTAATATGTTTTCAATCCCGTATTTTTCTTTCATCATAAATTTCAGGACATTCTTGCAGCTTTAAATTTGCTTGTGTTAAATTAAATTTTTATGCATTTTTCTTTCAGCGATCATATTAATAAACCTGTCGATAATGCGAATATGACATGTAATGAAACCAGCGAACAAAGCTCAAATGGCGAGCATAACCCCGAGGAACAGGAAGAAGGTCCATAATCAGAGCTTGGTCAAGAGTTGGAAAACTTTGAGAATAGGCCTAAACTGAATTTAGAAGAAACTGAGTTGATAAACTTAGGCGATGAGGAAATTGTAAAAGAGACTAGGGTCAGCGTCCACCTAAGTGTCGTACAAAAGAAAGAGTTAATTGAGCTCCTGAAATACTACACCGACGTATTTGCTTGGTCGTATGATGACATGCCAGGGTTGAGTACGGATATCGTCGCACACAGGCTGCCTATCGAGCCGTCTTACCTTCCTGTAAAACAAAGGCCAAGAAAGATCAAACCGGACATGAGTTTGAAAGTCAAAGAGGAAGTGTCTAAGCAGTTCGACGCAAAGGTAATTCGAGTCGCAAGGTACCTTACTTGGTTAGCAAATATTGTGCTGGTAAAGAAGAAATATGGAAAGGTCCGAGTATGTGTGGATTATAGAGACCTCAACAGAGCTAGCCCGAATGATGACTTTCCTCTTCCAAACATTCATATACTCATCGACAATTGTGCAAAACATGAACTACAGTCGTTCGTCGACTGCTTGCTGGTTATCATCAGATCCTTATGGCAGGGGAGGACGCAGAAAAAACAGCATTCACTACCCCGTGGGGGTGTATTATTATCGAGTAATGTCGTTCGGTCTCAAGAATGCAGGCGCTACATACATGAGAGCCATGACATGATCCATAAGGAAATTGAAGTCTATGTGGATGATGTTATCATCAAGTCACGAAGAGCGGAAGGTCATTTGGCAAACTTGAAGAAGTTCTTTGAGCGGCTAAAACGGTATAATCTGAAACTGAATCCTGCAAAGTGTGCATTCGGTGTCCCCGCTGGGAAGCTGTTGGGTTTTATAGTGAGTAGAGGAGGGATTGAGTTGGACCCTTCGAAAATAAAGGCCATCCAAGATTTACCTCATCCGAAAAGCAGAAAAGAGGTGATAAGCTTCCTTGGTCGTCTCAACTACATCAGCAGGTTCATAGCTCAGTCCACCGTGATATGCGAACCGATATTCAGATTGTTGAAGAAGGATGCCGCTACTAAATGGACAACAAATTGTCAGCAAACTTTTGATAAAATCAAAGAGTACTTGTATAATCCGCCAGTTCTAGTACCACCAGAACCTGGGAGGCCTTTGTTACTCTATTTGTCCGTATTAGAGAATACTTTTGGATGCGTGTTGGGGCAACACGATGAAACGGGGAAAAAGGAGTAGGCCATATATTATCTAAGTAAGAAGTTCATAGTGTATGAAGCTCGCTACACTCAACTGGAATGTACGTTTTGCGCATTAACTTGGGTTGCCCAGAAATTCAGGCATTATCTATTAGCATACACCACTTATCTTATTTCAAAGATGGACCCGCTTAAGTATATCCTTCAGAAGCCCATGCCCACCGGAAAACTAGCAAAATGGTAAATTCTGCTGAGCGAGTTTGATATCATATACGTCATACAGAAGGCCGTAAAAAGATAGCCATTAGCTGACCATCTCGCTGATAATTCGGTCGATGAGGAATATGAGCCCCTCCGAACCTATTTCCCTGATGAAGAGGTATTATTTGTCGGAAAAGATATCTCGGAGGATTACCCAGGTTGAAGAATGTTCTTTGATGGAGCGGCAAACTTTAAGGGAGTTGGCATTGGAGCAGTTTTGGTTTCAGAATCAGGTCAGCATTACCCGATCTCCGCGAAGCTCAAATTTCCCTGCACCAACAATATGGCAGAATATGAAGCTTGCATATTGGGACTCAGAATGGCAGTAGATATGAATATACAAGAGTTACTGGTCATAGGTGATTCAGACTTGCTGATCCATCAAGTACAGGGTGAATGAACAACCAAGAATATGAAGATACTCCCCTACCTGCATTGCGTGAAGGAATTGCAGAAGAAGTTCAGTAATTGATCGGTGTATTTTATATACACCTTTTGAGTCATTTTTAGTTAGTCTTTTTCCCATTTTTGTACAAATATGTGTCGTGTTAGGATAAATTTTCTTTCTTGTGAGTCACAATGGTTTAAAATGGCACATTGGCGAGAAAGAGCGAAAAGAGAGCAGAAACAGAGGTTCCAGAGCTCAAAAAGCTAAAAAGTTGGCAACCCGGGCGAGAAACAGGGCGGCGCCGCGACGCTAATCAAACAGCAGCAGCAGAGCCACGGCGCCCAAGAAGCAGAGAGCCGCAGAAGTTGTGGCGCCGCGGCGCCGGTTGCAGGGCCGCGGCGCCGATGCGGGAAAATTGCCAAATCCGAATAGGAATGGGCCAAGGCCAAGAAGGAAAAGGTTTGGGACGTTTTTGGTGATATAAAAAGGACCTTTAGGTCAGATTTTGAGAGGAGAACACCTTACCATTCATCACAACTTGGAGATCTAGATTGGAGACTTACTTTTAAGTAATTTCTTGTTCTTTATTTTATTTCCTTCTAGTATATGTTGGATAATAGTTTAGTTCTTGACATGTCTATGGCTAGAAACTAACTTAATTTAGGGCTTTCCATGTCGAATCGCTTGAACCTCGTTCTTATGAATTAATGCATGTTTTGGTTTCTTCTTATTATTGTTGAGATTTATTCAATAATTGTTTTGATTGCTTGGTAATTAATTGATCACTAATTATCATAACTTATATGATTTCTAATCGAAATCCAAAAGGGGAGATTTTGAATATACTATAGTTGGATAAACATAGGTTTAAATCGTGGACGAAAGTACCCCGATACTTGTGTAGCTTGATAGGTTATTGCTCTTAATCCTCCTTTGTAGTCAATCTTGTCATCGAAAGATAGAAGGGTTCTACATTGGGGTTGAGTGTTTATATTATCTTAACAGGAGTATAAAATGTCTTAGTTAACCTGCTATCTCAAAATAGAAGAAAAACCTTAATTATTTGCATTAACGAGTAAAGCGAGCGGATAGTTGAGGAGATTTGAAAGCCCTATTTCCACCATATCTGAAGTAAAGTAAAGTAATTTAGTTAGCATCTATAATCATAGCTATAAACAATTCATCAAATTATCGGTTACCAAATAGATACTAAAGAATAGAGGTTGGTAATTGAACACTAATCCCTGAGGACGATAACTCGGTCTTCTAGACTATATTACTTGTCACGATACGTGCACTTGCGTTTAGCGTGTGTATAAGTCGCGCATCAAGTTTTTGGCGCCGTTGCCGGGGATTGGCGTAGTTCGATATCATTGTATCTATTCTTAATTTCTAATTTGTTTTATTTTATTTTTATTATTGGTAACACCGTGCGCCGTGATCCGTTTGTTGATTTTGATCTGTTGCAGGCATCTAGTTTATGCGAAGGAGAAGAGGAGCAGATACACTTGTTCCCTTCAATCCGGAGATTGAAAAGACTTGCAAGCAGAACCGGAGAAACAAACGAATCTTGGCCTTAATAGCAATGGGAGGCTTGCAGAATAACAATGAGATGAATGAAGGGTTAGGTGATCATCAACCTAACCAGAGGATGCCCCGAAGGTTACCAATGGATGTGGAAGAAAGGGTCCAGGTCCAAGCTGAGAGAAACTTGGGAGATTATGTGCTGCCAAGGGTGAATGAAGCCGACTTACATCGTGCTCGATAATAGGAGAAAATAATTTGAAATCAAGCTGCGATCCCGAGTATGGTGCGAATCTGATTCAATTCGGAGGGTTGCCATCTGAAGACCCTCATATGCACATAGCAAATTATTTGGAGCTGTGTGCAACTTTCAAGTATAATGACGTTACTGACGCCGTCATCCGATTGAGGCTCTTTCCCTTCTCACTCAGGGATAGAGCAAAAATTTGGTTGAATTCTACTGCAGACTACATATTCACTTGGCGGTAGTCACAAAAGTTCTTGGCAAAGTTCTTTCCACCGTCCAAAGCCGCCAAGCTGAGAGGAGAGCTGAACAATTTTTACCAGGCTGATGGAGAGTCACTCTATGAGGCTTGAGAGAGATTTAAAGATCTGCAAAGAAAGTGTCCACATCATAGCATTGAGATGTGGAATTTGGTCCATATTTTCTACAATGGGCTAAGCGGGACCACAAGAACCATCATTGACACAGCTGCAGGTGGAACCTTCATGAAGAAGACAGCACATGATGCCCATGATTTGCTAGAAGACATGACCACCAATAACCATGTGACAGATGATAGAGGGGTAAGTGGAAGGAGAGCGATATGATTTCATGAGATCGATGCCATCATAGCGTTAAACGCACATGTTTCTCTCTTGACCAAGCAATTGCAGCATAACACAGTGTCAGTGAATGCATTTCAGATGTCATTGAGTTGTGAGATGTGTGGGGGTCCTCATACCTTTGATAGGTGCCCATCAGCAGACCCCAACAACATCCCTATTGAGCAAGCAGAATGTCAGGCAGTGGGGAATTATCAAAGGCCCCAGAACAATCCCTATTCAAATACCTACAATCCAGGGTGGAGGAATCACCCTAACTTTTGATGGAGGGGTGATCAAGGGCAACAGAACCAGTTCCGAGGCCAATACCAGAATCAACAACCATTTAACCAAGCATTACATTCCCAACAGTTCAGTACACCTGCTCCACAAGAAAATCCAAACAAATTGTGAGCAGCCTTGTTGACACTTACGAATTCACAAACCCAGTTCATTGCAGAGACAAGATCCTCTATCAGGAACTTGGAGACGCAGGTGGGACAGCTAGCAAAGATGGCAAACAACAGGCCACAGGGCACTCTTTGTAGTAATACATAGATGAATCCCAGAGAGCAGTGTCAGGCGGTGCAGCTGAGAAGTGAGAAGCATCTAGAAAAGCCTACACCTCAGCATGTGGTAGAACAGAGAGTTGAGCAGAGAGTAGATGCAGAGAAGAAGGGGGTTACTGAGGACCGCCCTATTTTAGAGAAGGCTCCAACAGTTCCAGTGAGGGAATATACAGAGAAGATTCCTCACCCTCAGAGGTTGCAAAGGAAAGCAGTTGATAAGCAATTCTTCAAGTTCTTGGAGGTATTTAGAAAGCTGCACATTAACATCCCTTTCATTGAGGCGTTGGAGCAAATTCCTACTTATTTCAAATTTATGAAGAAAATTCTTGGGAAGAAGAAGAAGATAGCTGAGTATGAGACAGTAACATTGACAGAGGAATACAGTTCCATCTTGCAGAAGAAACTGCCCCCCAAGTTTAAGGATCCATGGAGCTTCACATTGCCTTGCACAATTGGTAGGGTGACATGTAACAGGGCCCTGTGTGATTTGGGGGCCAGCATAAATCTCATGCCCTTGTCCGTTTTCAAGAGGTTGGGTTTGGGTGAAGCCAAACCAACCACTGTGAGCTTGCAGTTGGCGGATATGACAGTGGTGCATCCCAGGGGAATAATTGAAGATGTATTGGTTAAGGTGGAAAAATTATTATTTCCTGCAGACTTCCTCATCCTTGATATGGAGGAAGATGATGAAATCCCTATCATCTTGGGAAGACCATTCTTGGCAACTGGAGAGCCTTGATTGAAGTGGAAAAAGGCGAGCTGAAACTCAGAGTTGAGGAGGAAGAGATGGTGTTCAAGGTGTTTAAACACACCGTTGAACCCTCAGTCATAAGCAATTGTTTTGCAGTCAGCACCGTTAGCACATCAGTTGAGCCAGCACAGGCCAAAGCAAAGGAAATCAGTCCGCCAGTACAAGTGAGAAAAGCTAAACCTTCTCTTGAGAAAAAAGAGAAAAAGAAAAATAGAAGGCGAAAAAGAAAAATGATTATGAAATGGGTAGGCTGTGGGGTTAAGTTACCTAATGCCTCTTGATAAGGAACCTGCGTCCGGCTAAAAGACGTTAAAGACAGCGCTACTTGGGAGGCAACTCAAGGTTTTTAAATTTATACAATTTAGTTTTAGTTAGAACAGTCTCACGAAAGGTATTGTTTACATGTTGTGATGACAGGTACAGGGCTAAAAAGTGGAGGATGAAAAACGTGAGAGAGGAGGAAATCGGCTCGGCGCCACGGCGCCAGCAGATAACGTGGCGAGAATGCAGAAAGCGCGAAAGTTGAAGCCTGCGCGCTGATTCGAGCGCCACGCGGAAGTTCAGAAGGTCGCAGATGTTTGGGCGCCACGGCGCCGATCTCAGGGCCGTGGTGCCGCGACGGAAAAACTGAAATTAAAAGAGCCCTAATTCGATTTCCCCTCTCCAAATCAAAAAAACGCAAAACCCTTTCTCTCTCCAAAACCCACGAAATCAGCCTCCACTACTCAAAATCTTCCGCAAACTAAACTCAATCACAACCAAAGTACTCAAACAACAACCCTCATTCATTTGCCTCAATCCATCACTAAGAACAAGAAAATTTTGAAAAACGCCGCCCAAGGTAATTTTCATCACTTTTCTTGAAATTTTCAGAGCAATTAGGGGAGGTAATTCAAAAGTTTGGGGGTGAAAGGTGTTGTAGTTTGTTGATTACGCTGTGTGTTGATTGGTGTGATTAAAAGTTGCTGGGTAATCTCACTGAAACAGAGGAAACGCTGCTGAAAAGTTTTTTCAAAATGTCTGCCAGAAATAAGAGAGCTTTCACATCTGCCTCCGTTCCACAATATGACGCTACTAGGTTTGTCAGTCAAAACGCAGAAGACAGATATTACAAACTTAGTACTAGACCCTTGATCCCTGAGCGAGGAATGGAGTACCAAAGGGAGCCATTTGAGAATGGCGATGTCTATGAGCCTATTAGGGCAATGATAAAGGCCATTGGGTGGAAGAGATTTGTTAATCCGGAGAGAATAGTACCACAGAACACCGTAATGGTGAAAAATTCTATGCTAACTTTCCGGAAAGGGTAAATGGTAGATGCTTTGTGAGAGGACAATATGTGCCTGTGACGGCTGAGATGGTTAATGAGCTATTAAGAACAGCTGATGTTGAAGAAAGAGGCGATGATCAAAGCTATTTCAGAACATGGTCTAGAGATGCCAACAACATCGATTGGGATATCGTCGTAAGCAAATTATGATACCATGGGGCTGAGTATGATATTGCACGAAATGGATCAAGAGGACTGAGCAGATGTCAGTTCAACAAAACAACCAAGGGTTGGTTATATTTCGTCAGTGCCCGACTGATTCCATCGACGCACTTCACCAGAGTGCCAGCGGATAGAATAAAAATGAAATTATGGAAGGGAAGATGATTGATGTTGGGAAGGAGATATTGCATAACATTGGAAAAACCAGTAGGTTGGTCACTACAGGTGGGTTGGGACACAGATCACTTATTTGCAGTTTATGTTCTAGACATGGAGTCCCAACCCTAGCTACTGATACATATGAGAAGGGCCAACCTCATGTGACATATGGGATAGTGCATGCCTTCCCAGAACCAGCTCCTCCAAAGTGACAAGAAGGAGACCAAAGACCACCACCAGCGGCAGAGGTCGCCATGGATGAGATAAGCTGAGACAGAGGTTCAAAGTAAAGCGGTCGCACTCGCCACCGCCTGGAATTGGAACCTCCGGTGCCTATGATGGAGTTGTTGCTCATGAACCAGCCGAGGATGATGCAGAGTTTTGACACAATGATACAAGGTCAACAGGACCTGAGGCAAGGACAACAAGAAATAAGGCAGGAGCAACAACAGTTGAACCTGAGATTAGATGAGATGAGTTCCTTGTTCAACCAGTGGTCCATGCATTATCCGCCACCACCACCACCATTTTAAACCAAGTCTGTAAGTTGTCCCGTTTTTCTTTTACTCTTGAGTCTTGCACACATTAGGGACAATGTGTGATTTAAGTTTGGGGGAGTTTTTAGTTATTTTTTATGTGTTTTTTTGAGTCTTTTTGTGTTATTTTCTATGTTTATTTGAGTCTAATTTTTTTTTTATGATCATGCATGTTGTAGTTACTTGAAACGCCTAGTGAAGTAAAGTTGAATAATGTAATGGAATTAGAAGTAACCATCTGAACACTTAGGTTAGATATGCCAAAAATTCATGAAATCGAACTATTTGGGTTATCTTGCTTGATTTATGCATTGTTAAGTAATTAAACCTATGTGTCTGCTTGCTTGCTATTTGAGGCGAAATAGTTAGGATATGCATGTTAGGGAGATGACTCAGGCATTTCTTTGTTAGCCCTTTCTTACCATTCTTGGCCTATCACTGACATTCAAATTGTATCCCTAGTCAGCCCCTTTGAGCCTAAAATAAGATCTTTTCTTTGACACTCTATAATTCCATACTTGTGTCATAAGTGAAGAAATTGAGTTGTTTGGAATATAAAGTGTTGAAAAGAGACAAAAAGAGAGTGAACAATTTTGATGCACCCCAATGAAAAAGTAATAATAAATAGGCAAAAACCTAAGTTTGGGGGTGCCTGCTATTCATAATACACCTCATTCTCTCAAAACAAAAGAGGGGAAAGATAGGTATGCGGTGAAAAAGAGAATCAAAAGAAAAAGGGAAAAATCGAAAGCAAAAAGAGCTTATGGTACGTAAGTTGAGCCTAAATGCCTATTTTTACCTACCCCTGCCTAAGCCTACATTACAACCCTGAAAAGCCCTGAAGATCTCTAATGTGTGCATCCATGATTAGTGGAGAATAACAAGTAAACAAGTCATAGGATTTTGAAATTAACATGCATAATTAGGTATTCTTACTTCCATTGAGCATGATTAAATTGAATTTGCGAAATATCTGACTTGATGTGTTTAGAATGCTAAAAATCCATGTTATATGTTCCTGCATATTATTCTACTAACCTTCATGCTTTTCTAAGTAACAATGATGCAACAAATTGATCAATGTTTTTGAGTCATTTTCTTTTCTTTTCTTTAGTGTCTTTATTTTTATTTTTGATCTTTACTCGAGGGCGAGCAAAGATTAAGTTTGGGGTGTTTGATCGGTGTATTTTATATACACCTTTTGAGTCATTTTTAGTTAGTCTCAAAGATTAAGTTTGGGGTGTTTGATCGGTGTATTTTATATACATCTTTTGAGTCATTTTTAGTTAGTCTTTTGTCCATTTTTTTACAAATATGTGTCGTGTTAGGATAGATTTTCTTTCTTGTGAGTCACAATGATTTTTTTTTTTTTTAGATAATCCACTAGGCTTGTGGGCCTAGGTTATTTTATATATCAAAAAGGAAAGTACAGGCCCCGTGAGAAGAAATATCTTGCTTATCGTGAGTGCAAAAAGAAAGAAGAAGCAATAATCAAATAAGCAATGATCATCACCGAGTTTATAACATACTCGATGATGATACTACAAATGCGGATACAAACAAAATGAAGATACAATGTAAGCCTAAAGCTATAAGCTACCTCCGGGCATACAAAGTCTTGATCAAGTGTCTCTCATCTCTGTCGTCCCCAAATACTCTAAAAATCGATCATGTAAAAGGAGTCCGGGTGGGATGCGGATGCGGATCTAGTAGTGATGGATGAGGTTGCCCGATGTGTAATCCTCGGAGCAGCATTCTGTATTGGAATCAATGGGGTTGGGTCTGGCTGAGCTAGCATTGCATCTGTCATGGCCCTGAGTGTCCGATCTAACTTCTTAGTATCCATCTTCATGTATTTATCATTGCCTGGTTGTGTCATATCTGCTATCATCTGTTGCTCTGTGCGATGAAGAGTGTAGGGCTGATGTGCCTGCAACCTGTACCGCTTCCTGTGAAGAGCCTCTGTAATGATATCCAAAGATGGGCCGTAGTTGTTCGCGCCTGTCAAACTGCTGTTTGAGCGCCACAATTGTGCCTTTCGCGTCCATGAATATGTTGATAAAATCTGCACCTGCTCGATTAGCTTCATCACCATTCGCGACCTCCGGTCACGAATATCCTTGTTCTAATAGGAATAGCCCTATCAAACCAATCGGTATGCTGGTGTAACCTGTGGGATCTCCTTTCCCTCGAGTATTATGCCCATAAAAGGATCTGAATCCTCTATAGCAAAAGGCGTTACCTCAGGAGTGAAGTCTCTTATAGCTGGTTTGTCAACCACTGTATCTTTATCCTCATCAAACAAGTCAGCCATGTCAACAAAATTATCATCTTCGTCAACCATGTATTCCTTGCGGGTATCAACCTCGCTCAATATCATTATTATCGGCAATACAAGCTCATTACCACAAATTCTCCCCACTCTGGGAAGAGGGAATGCTAGTACAAGCTTGGTTCAACGGCACAAAATTCTTGGCTAGTGTAGTTATCTAAAGATTAATGCCAATCAAGAATGGGTCCAGACGAAGGATACATTTTGGTGAGGTATGGGATGAGGGTGCGGAGTAGAATATAGGGCGTTTAGCTTTGTCTTTCCCAATATCCGGTGGGGATCTTGGATGAGTAAGGGTGAGTGGAGGAAGGGTGTAGTATCCTGGAGGAAGTGTAGGTTCGGTGGGAGGTTGGATGGGTTCCGTGGAATAAGGGTGTGACGTCGGGTGAGGATAGGTGTGGAGTGGTCTCGTGGGTTTGGCTCGATAGGAGGAGGGTGGGAGGTCTCAGGTGGGGTTTGAGTTGTGGAAAGTGGTTGGGTTATAGTAGGGCGGCTGGGGATAGGTAAGGCAGAGGAGGTGCAAGCAATGGTGGGAAGGGATTGTGCCATGAATTGAAAAGGAGGGGTGTTTTGTTGATGGATTGGAGTAGGTGTGGGGGTAGGTAATGGATTGGGGGTGATTGGAATTTCTGGGGGTTGTGCTATAGAGACTTGTGTGTTTTTGTTTGGAGGTTGTTTTTGGTTAACTTTAGATATTTGGGGCTGGATTTGATTCCCAGTATTTTTGGTTTTTGGCTTTTGGACTTGTGGAGTATTTTTCTTTCGTTTTTTATTGGCAACTGTTTGCCAGTCATTTGGATTTTTGGGGGCTTCTTTGGCTTGATGTGTATTTTTGGGTGTTTCTTTGGCTGGATTTGAATTTTTGGGTAGGTTGTTTGTTTTGTTTGGATTATCCAGGGGATTTGGGTTTTGTGGGTTGTCTTTTGGAGGAGGGGGAGCAGGATGTGTATTTTCTTTGTCCTTCGAAGGTCTCATCTCAGGATTGAGTTTCCAACACCCGTGCACATCATGTCCTTGAAGGGAACAATTAATGCAATACTTTGGGAGAAAGTCAAACTGAATCTTGTAAGAGTTTGTTTGAATTCCTCCTTCCGTAGCAATTTGGATTTTGATATTTTTGGGATGTTGACGCAACAAATCTAGTTCGACCTTAACCTTAGCACAACTAGGACGGGTCATATTTTTTGTGGCCGCATCAACACAAATGGGTCTACCCACAGCTGAAGCAATAGACAATAGGATAGACTCATCAAAGTAGACAGGTGGAAGGTTAGGGAATGAAACCCAAGCCCAAGCTATACTAGTTTCTTTTGTAGGGTCAAAGGAAACATCATATTTCATAGTGCGTAAAGGATAGGATTCCCTCTTATCTTTTATATCAAAGCTGGTAGAGATGGACATAAGCGTATCATAATCTTCTTCTATGGAGCATCGAATCAGAATATGACGGCTAAACAGATAACCAATTCTAACTTGGGCTTTCAATTTCAACTGTTTAGGTAATTCAGTCCTCAAAAAATCTATGTGAGGCATGCCATGACTAAATTTACCTATCACCGCCCATTTCAAATCTTGACGCGCAATTAACACATCAATTTCAGATTTCTGAAGCAATAATGTAGGTTCTCCGTGTAGATAATTTACCTGTTTAGGTGCTAATGGAGGTGGTATTTGACCATTCTGAGCTTTGTTGGGACCCGCTGATCCAGTTGTCGAAGGTGATGATTGTAGAACATGAGCAAACTGAATTCCAGGTTTAGGACCGGTCTGAATTGCCGTCACAGGTGGCGGCACCACCGATGTACCGCCACTGTTTGGCGTTGATGTTCGCCGGAAAATACCATTTTGCTCCAAAATTAATGAATTGTTGCATTGGGGGGTCATTAGTGGTGGAAAATCAGAACAAATGGGCTGGACAACCTCAGCAATTGGTGCCGATCGCGGCGGCCGCCATTCTTGCGCCGTGATTCACGGAAAATATGGAGAATTTGAAAAAACGAGTGTTGAGCGTCGGCGTTTAGTGGGAATTGTAGAGCTTGTTGAGACGAACACAATGGTACCACCCACGACCCACGACAATACCTGAAACGATCGGAAAATGATGTCGAACAGTCGGAAAATTCGATTTGGTCGTCCCGACGTTCTGGGAAGAATTGAAGGTTGAGGGTAGGTGCAAAATGACGGGGTGAAGACGACGAGTGTGATGGTACCACTCTCGATCGTCGATTGTACCTGGTTTCGCCGGAAACTGCCTGGCGGCGGCTAGGGTTTCGGGATATGAGATTTGGATGAATCGGTGATTTAGTAACAATCGAGGGTCGTGGTGGGTATAGAAATGACGGCGAGGGGAAGACGAAGCTGTTGGTACCAACCCCGATCGTCAACTCAGCCGGAGTTCGCCGGAAAATCGAAAAGAACGATCGGAAACCTGAGTGTTTTTCGATCTGATTTTTCCGGCGATTTAGGAAGTGTCGACGGTTGTGGTAGGTATGGGAATGACGGGGGAGACGAGACGAATCGAATGGTGGTGGTCCCGTTGGCAGGAGGTGCCGGAGTTGGCCGGAATCAGCAAAACCCCGACGGTGACACTGTTCACCGCGGCGGAGTACTGTTCACGTAAAAAATAAAAATAGTCACAATGATTTAAAATGGCACATTGGCGATAGGAGCGAAAAGAGAGCAGAAACAGAGGTTCCAGAGCTCAAAAAGCTAAAAAGTTGGCAATCCGGGCGAGAAACAGGGCGGTGCCGCGGCGCTAACCAACCAGCAGCAGCAGAGCCACGACGCCCAAGAAGCAGAGAGCCGCAGAAGGTGCGGCGCCGATTGCAGGGCCCTGGCGCCGATGCGGGAAAAGTGTCAAATCCGAATAGGAATGGGCCAAGACCAAGAAGGAAAAGGTTTGAGACATTTTTGGTGATATAAAAAGAACCTTTAGGTCAGATTTTGAGAGGAGAACACCTTACCATTCATCACAACTTGGAGATCAAGATTGGAGACTTACTTTTAAGTAATTTCTTGTTCTTTATTTTATTTCCTTCTAGTATATGTTGGATAATAGTTTAGTTTTTGGCATGTCTATGGCTAGGAACTAACTTAATTTAGGGCTTTCCATGTCGAATCGCTTGAACCTCGTTCTTATGAATTAATGCATGTTTTGGTTTCTTCTTATTATTGTTGAGATTTATTCAATAATTGTTTTGATTGCTTGGTAATTAATTGATCACTAATTATAATAACTTATATGATTTCTAATCGAAATCTAAAAGGGGAGATTTTGAATATACTATAGTTGGATAAACATAGGTTTAAATCGTGGACGAAAGTACCCCGATACTTGTGTAGCTTGATAGGTTATTACTCTTAATCCTCCTTTGTAGTCAATCTTGTCATCGAAAGATAGAAGGGTTCTACATTGGGGTTGAATGTTTATATTATCTTAACAGGAGTATAAAATGGCTTAGTTAACCTGCTATCTCAAAATAGAAGAAAAACCTTAATTATTTGCATTAACGAGTAAAACGAGCGGATAGTTGAGGAGATTTGAAAGCCCTATTTCCACCATATCTGAAGTAAAGTAAAATAATTTAGTTAGCATCTATAATCATAGCTATAAACAATTCATCAAATTATCGGTTACCAAATAGATACTAAAGAATAGAGGTTGGTAATTGAACACTAATCCCTGATGATGATAACTCGGTCTTCTAGACTATATTACTGGTCACGATACGTGCACTTGCGTTTAGCGTGTGTATAAGTCGCGCATCAGTAATATAGAATTTAAGCATGTCCCAAGGATCCAGAATGAATTCGCTGATGCGTTGGCAACCTTATCCTCCATGATTCAACATCCGGACAAGAATTACATTGATCCGATCATAGTGAGTGTGCTGGAATAACCTGCTTATTGCTCTCATGTAGGTGAAGAAATAGACGGGAACCCTTGGTACCATGACATCAAAAGATACCTTAAGGCAGGAGAGTATCCAAAAGGCATAACCAACATTCAGAGGAAGACACTTTGAAGATTAACAAACCATTTCTTTTTGAATGGGGAGGTTTTATATCGAAGGACTCCAGATCTGGGTTTATTGAGATGTGTCGACGCTTAAGAGGCAAGAAATCTAGTAGAAGAGATACACGGAGGGACATGTGGACCTCATATGAATGGCTTCACTTTGGCGAAGAAGATTCTGCGAGCAGGTTATTTTTGGATGATGATGGAAACAGATTGTATCCGCTTTGTGCAGAAATGTCACCAGTGCCAGATTCATGGGGATTTGATTCGAGTACCTCCAAATGAACTTGATGTGACAAGTTCTCCTTGGCCATTCGCAGCTTGGGCATGAATGTCATTGGCCCTATCGAACCCACTGCCTCAAATGGGCACAGATTCATCCTCATAGCAATTGACTATTTCACTAAGTGGGTAGAAACATCATCACATAAGTTAGTGACGAAGAAAATAATAGTCGACTTTGTTCGCAACAACATCTTCTGCCGATTTGGCATTCCTGAGTCTATCATCACAGACAACAGAGCCAACCTCAACAGTGGCCTAATGCAGGACATATGCGAGAAGTTCAAGATTATCCACCGCAATTCCACCTCGTATCGCCCGCAAATGAATGATGCAGTCGAAGCAGCTAATAAGAATATCAAGAGGATCTTGCACAAGATGATTAGCAACTACAAACATTGGCATGAGCACCTACCTTTCACACTTTTGGGTTACCGCACTACTATTAGGACCTCTACCGGTGCGACGCCGTATCTTTTGGTATATGGAACAGAGGCAGTACTACCAGCAGAAGTGCAGATACCATCTTTGAGAATTATCCAAGAGGCTGAGTTGAGCGAAGCTAAATGGGTGCAAAGTCGATATGAGCAGTTGATGCTGATTGATGAAAAAATGATGAATGCAGTTTATCAGGGGCAGCTTTACCAGCACAGGATGGCCAGGGCTTTCAACAAAAATGTAATACCGAGGACGTTCAAGCCAGGGCAATTGGTGCTGAAACACATATTTCCTCATCAGAATGAGGCTAAAGGGAAATTCGCACATAATTGGCAAGGGCCCTACATGGTTCATCGAGTGTTGAGTGGAGGAGCTTTAATCTTAGCTGAGATGGATGGCGAAGTATGGCCTAAAGCTATCAACGAAGATGCGGTAAAGAGATACTACGTTTAGGAGCATTTGTTTTCCATATAATTCCCTTTGCATTGTAAAAAAACTGTGTTCCCTCGGTGGGATATGCATAGAGCCCATATAGGGTCTCTCCTCTTCAAATTAGAAAGCATCTTTACTTGTAATTTGAACTACGTTTGACCTGATTCCCTTGGTGGGATACGTAAGCGGCCATATCGGCTTCGGTCCTACTTTTAGAAAAATCACAATCTCTTTTGCTTGTAATGAAACTACGTTTGACCTGATTCCCTTGGTGGATACGTAGACGGCCATAATGGCCTCGGTCCCACCTTCAGAAATTTTAGCTTTACCCAATTTCGCTTGTAATGAACTACGTCATGACCTGATTCCCTCACGGGGATACGTAGGCGGCCTAAATCGACTTCGGTCATACCATTAGAAACCTCCCTATTGGCTCGCGTGCAACAGAATACATTTGATTATTCTGAAAAGAGATATGAGCAATTTCCGCCAGAGTCAAGTCTTGCCCACACGCCCCGCATAACGAAAACTGGGATAATTTTGGGAAAACACACCATGAAGAGATCATAATAAGGATTCCAGATAAGGTGTTCATTTGGTCAGATTACGTGTCATATTCGGCAAATTCGACAAGGCTTTTATACTTTATACACATTTCATATGAATGTTTTATTTTAAAAGATGTTTTGTGCATACCTCATGAAAATGTTTTGTTTTGAAAATACTTTTGGGACACGCTACGTCAAAATTCTTGCTACCAAATATCTCAACAAGACCAGGAATGGGTTACAGGTCCAAACAAATCAGGCGCACGAGCAGAAAATATCAAGGCCGCAAAATCAATACGAACTAACCCCCCCCCCCCTCCCAAACTCATAAGTTTTCTTTGAGTGCAGATTTTTTCCCATTAGTAGAAGCAGAAAATGCAATAATAAGGTAGAGACAGGAGAAACAACAACAATACAACTTGACAGTGATAAAGAAGGAAAAACAGCAGCAAAATCTGGGCGAAACGACAACCACATTCGCAACATTCAGCAAGTCCGTGCAGAGACTACATCAGCAATCAGCAATCGTAGCATTCAGCAAGCATTCTCGGTATTCAGCAAGTCCGTGCAGAGACTACATCAGCAGTCGGCAATCGCACCATTCAGCAAACATTCACAGCATCAATCAAGTCCATGCAGAGACTACATCGCGATCGTGATCACAACATTCAATGGCATTCGCATCGCCCAGGTCCGCATAAAACTACATCAGCAATTGCAGCATTCAGCAAGTATTCGCAGCATCCAACAAGTCTGTGCAGAGACTACAGAATTCAGCAAGCATTCGCAACATCCAGCAAGTCAGTGCAGAGACTACAACAATACTCGCAGCATTCAGCAAGCATTCACAAGCCTCCAACATGTCCGCGCAAGGACGAAATCTCAGTATTTACAGCATCACATCAATACAACCGCCATCACATTTTACATGATAACATTTCTACTCATACAGTTACATTGCTTATAAATTCATGCGTTATTATTTTGCCTTAACAGTTGTGCACTAACCGTTTGCTAAAGTCTTAGTATGCATGAGCAGGAGCACAACGTGGATTTTCTCTTACGGCGAACTGGGGCAATTTGTTGGGGGGCCAACCTTCCCAACAAATGAAAGAAGCGGCCTCCAGGGTCGGTCCACTCATCCCACATCACCAGTAAGCCCAGCGACATCATAAGTCAATATTGGTACACTTCTAAGTTCAAGTCAGTTTTTTTTATTTTAACATCACGTCGACCCAGTGTCGTCATAACTCGACACTGGGACACGTTTTAAGTCCGCGTCAGCCCGTCTTGGTGTTTGACCATGGTAGTTCAGTGTCGTCATAACTCGACACTGGGATAAATTTTGAGTCCGCGTTAGCCCACATTGGTGCTTGACCATGGTAGCCCAGTGTCGTCATAACTCGACACTGGGACAAGTTTTGAGTCCTCGTCAGTCCGTCTTGGTGTTTGACCATGGTAGCCCAGTGTCGTCATAACACGACACTGGGACAAATTTGGAATTTCGTGTCAGCCTTGTCTCAACTGCCCAACATTTTTTAATTCTGAAGATCGAGACAAAATTGGTTATAAGTCAACGTCTTTGTCTGAAGAATCTTCCATCATCTCCATACAAAGAGGGACAAGTTGTTGACACCCAATTGTGTCCCTCTCGTCCAATCATTAACTATAAAACTACACTAATTTTAATAATTTTATAATAATAAAATGCGATAATAAAACATTAATACATGCATAAATAAGCGAAATAATAACGGCACCACATTTTACGTAGAGTATTAAGCATTTTTGAGTCTCACGGCCACATTCTTTATTTGCATAAATATTATTCATAATTTAAACCCTATTCTATTTCCATTAATTCTTAATAATTTTAATAATAATAAATACGTAAATAAATAATTTAATAATGGTATCGCATCAATCATTCCTTAAAATTATATCCACATTTATTAATATCTAAAGCAATTTCATAATTATTATTCCCAATTTAAACCCCCATTAAATCAACATTAATTTAACATCGCAAAGTATGCATAATAAATAAGATTCTAATAACGACCTCGCATTGTAAAATATTAAGCACTAATTAAATAGCACGTCCACATTTATTATTGTAATAATTTAAACCCAAGCTAAAATTAATAAAGCACCTAAAGTCATATTAAAATAATTTTATAAATAACTTAAACCCTATTTATTTACTACTAATTAAAACTAACACCTAAACTCTACCCAAAATAAAATAAAAATCAAGAAGCCCAAATAACCAATCCCCTTCATTTGAATTCCCAACAGCCCAAACCCCTTCCATTTTTATTTTGGCCCAAATCTGAATGAGCCCATCAGCCCTTTATGCATTCATCTTCCCTAATGCCCAAAAAAACACACCTCACCTTAATCTCAACCTAAACCTAGAGAGAAACCGCCTCCACCATACCAAATCTGTCCAAATTCGCCCTATTTCACGCCAAAATCTTCTCAAATCACTTACCAAAAGCACCAAACGAATCTCCCAAAAACTTACCATAACTGAGATACTCAAATCCATCCCAAATATTACCGGAAATCAGTCCCTAAATGGTCACAAATCTTTGTTCTAAAACCGACCAAAATCAAGCACGAATCGCACCAAATCAGTAAAGATTAAAACGCTCAAATCAATCCAAAATCAAACCAAATTAGCCTTAAAATCACCAGAATTAGAACCCAATTCGAGCCTATAAAAAGCCAATTGATTTATACACTTCAGTAAGGGGAAGCATCGATTTCAACAGTGTAAAATAACTAGGCATCGGGAAAATCAACAAAAAGGGGAAAAAAATCAGTCTTAATATCTGGAAATCATCGACGCCGGACAGCAAGGAACCCATCATGAGAAAAATGGAAAATCAATAGGAAAACATCCGAAATTAGCAAAGAAAGAAAGGGCAAGAACCCACAACAACTTAGAATCGTTAGAAGTCATTTTACAGAAGTTCTGTTTGCAAAGCAGAAACTTCATCCCTCAAATCGCATCGCAATTTCGAGTGGATCGACGACTTGATACGCTGCCTCGATTCGCTGTCCGGAGAAGGTAAACCCACTCCCTTTCATATTTTTATGCGATTTACATTTCGTGGTCTGTGCGAATTATGTGCTTTGTTAAATATGTTTAATGCCATTTAATTGTCATTTGTGTATGATTTGAAGTGCATTTATTTATTGTCTGAACTTGTTAGATGAAGACGTAACACGATTAAGTTAGTATATAGCCAGCAAAGATAAATGTTAAGTATGTTAAAGGATGTTAGTAGTTATTTATGTTCGTTTGGATTGATTGTTGAGCATGTCTAATTGAGAGCCGACATTCATTTGGATCTATCAGGATAATATTCATCTTTGCTAGTTCTATTGTAATGAGAAATGTTCCTTGCATATGAACCAAACCATATTAATGCGCTATGTAAGTTACTCGTCCCTTTTCCTTTGTTGTGTACTATTGTTGCTTCATTAATGTTGTTTGCTTTCTGGATTAATCCCTTTAGGATAAGGCAATAATGAAACAAACATTAACTAGTAACCCCTCTGTTTTGTCAAAAGATGGCAAATGGTAAGTCGGTCCAGCTTGGAGTCTCGACTAACATGTCTTCATGAACTCATATGCATAGGAATTAGACAGTAAAAATGGGATACAGATACTTGTGTATGTTTTCTGGGCTGATGTGCGATTCTGTCTGGCCTTTAATGTTAAAGCATGTCTGTTCTTCTTGTTAAATTTTGTGATGGGCGATCTAGACCATTTTTGTGTGGTGTGTGAGATCTCCCATAAAGTTATGCAAGTTGTGGTGTCTTGTTTAAGTCTTTTCCTATTGCATTTTCCTTTGTTTACGTATAATATATGATTATTTGTCTTTCTTCCCTAAGTAATTGCCTATCAAAGATGATATGTCTCGGAGTAGGTATGGCATACCATCCCAGAGTACACCCAAACCAGACAAGTTATATATACCTGCATCACACACATATTTTGAATATGTCGTATTTAATAGACCCTTTACATATCTGAATGCATGAATACACAACCTGATCTTTGTTAAGTGCTTGCCTTCCTTCCTCTTAAATCAAATACATTAAGGTGATACATTGAATCTGGGATATAAGAACATTTGAGACTATGCACTGTCGTATATTTGATATTATGGGCTTGTTCTGAATTTAAATATTGACTCAGGGCATTTACTTTATTTTAAATACACTGATGTATGTGCCCAGTTTAAGTATAATGAATGTACTTTTAAGCATGTCTTCGTAACATTCAGATCTGGCTATGATTGTTAGCCCCAACCCATATGGCTTACATTATCATATTACCTTCACATAATTACCTTGATGCTCTAGGCCACAAGTATTCGATCTACGCCACTTGCTTGCTGTTTGGGGCCTATGAGTTTATGTTTAAACCAATTCCGTCGGCTTCCTATTCTATTACTATTTGCTGATATCTGTCACGGCAGTGTAACTTTTATGTGTCGATTTTTAGGCCAATTCTTATTTATTATATTTGGTAAAATTGTGGACATGTATTAATCCTTATTTTTTCTTATTTTCACATGAAATGCATTGGAGCAAAAATGATGAGTCTCATTGCGAGACTCGTCATGAAGCTACTTTAAATGAAGACTCGCATCTATGTGCATCTGCATTCGCATTCCCGCCTCAGCACTCCTAAAACAAAATGGGACAAGATGACGTCGTCATCCATATCAACTCCTTTTACTCTCTTAACCTCCCTGCCCTATTTTTGTGTCTCTTATTTGTTATTGTAATTTTGTTATCTAACTTTGTAATTAATAGGAGACCTAGAGCAATTAGTCTTTGAACATATAAGGTGGGAAGGTAATTTATAATTAGAAATGCACTTCTAACTTGCTTGTCTTTTAGGCTTGTCATGCATATCTAAACTTTGCCAAACAATTTTGTTTGCATATCCAATCATGAAATTAACAAAAGAAATTGATTTTCTCATAACTCACTTAATGACATTATAATTTGTTTTCATAATAAAATTATCTTCTTATCAATTGCAAAGAATAACATCTTTTATACCATGCATATGTTAATCAAAATCGATTTCTTGCAAATGAATGCATATCTCTAATAAATACATCAATTTTTGCATCATTTATTTTTATAAATAATACCTTACATGTATTTTTATAGCATTAGTCTTATAAATCTTTAGCAAAAAATGCACTCTTTTATAAAATCATTGCACCAACTTTTAAAACATGCATTGTTCTTTAGCATAATAATTACCCTAGGTTTGACCGGACAACCGCAAGTTAGCGGATCTTAGAGGATGTCTAACCCCTTCCCTCTAGATTAATAAAGAACCCTTACCCAGAATCTCACATAAGTTTAGCAGACCATTTTTAATGGAGTTAGTGTTAAGTTTAACCTAGTTGACATTTAGGTGTCCTAATTCACCCAAACTAATTATGTGGCGACTCCGCGAACCCTTTTAGCATTTTAGGATTTAGCACTATTTTTTTTAAAAAAAACACATTTTAGCATTTTATTTTATTTTCTAACATTTTAAGCAGAGGTTGAATTTGTCGCGGTCGAAAAAGGGCGTGACACTTGTGTAGTTTTATAGGTTATTGTTATTAATCCTCCTATGTGGTAAAATCTGTCATAGAAATATAGAAGATTTCTGCACCAGGGTTCAGTGTTTATATATCCTAACCAGAATATAAAACGGTCTAGTTAACCTGCTATCTTAACATAGAAGAAAAACCTTTATTGTTGCATAAAGGATTAAGGCGAGTGGATAGTTGATGAGAATGGAAGTCCTATTTCCACCATATCTGATTTAAGTAAAGTAATTTAGTTAACTTTTACAATTGTTCAGTAGTTCATAGATAAAAACCACAACAAAATATCGACAGCCAAATAGATACCATAGGATAGATGTTTGGTAATTGAACACTAATCCTTGAGGACGATATTCGGTTTTACCTAGACTATATTACTTGTAACGATACGTACACTTGCGTTAAACGTGTGGAAAATCGCTAACAAGTTTTTGGTGTCGTTGCCGGGGATTAGCGTAGTTCAATATCAATTTATCTATTCTTAATTTTTAATTTGGTTTTTATTTTTACTTTATTTTCTTTTATCTGTGAAATCGTGCACCGTGATCTGTTTGTTGATTTTGATATATTTCAGGGATCTCGTTTAGGCGAAGAAAAAGAGGAGTAGACACACTTGTTTCCTTCAACCCTGAAATTGAAAAGACTTGCAAGCAGAACCGGAGAAAAATGCGGATTATTAAATTGATAGCCATGGGGGATCGACAAAATACTAATGAGATGAATGAAGAGATGAGTGATCATCAACCCAACCAAGGAGTACCCCCAGGGTTGCAGAATGATATAGAGGAAAAGTTCGGATCGGTGAGAGAGTGCAGGAGATTATGTCTTTGCCAAGTTCTTTGGAGCACAGACTTGCATAAGGCTCCCAGCACTAGGAGCGAATAATTTTGAGATAAAGCCTGCGATCCTGAGCATAGTGCAAAACACAATCCAGTTCGGATGGTTACCATCTGAAGACCCACATATGCACATTGCAAATTTCCTGGAGTTGTGTGTCACGTTCAAATATAATGGTATTCTTGGCGCGCCCGTCAGTTGAGGCTCTTTCCTTTCTCACTTAGGGATAGAGCAAAGGTTTGGTTGAATTACGTAAGCCAGATTCTATATTCACATGGCAGGATCTAGCACAGAAGTTTCTGGCAAAGTTCTTCCCACCATCAAAGGCAGCCAAGCTAAGAGGAGAGCTAAATAATTTCTATCAGACTGATGGGGAGTCACTTTATGAGGCTTGGGAAGGATCTACAGAGGAAGTGCCCACATCATGACATTGAACAGTGGAGTTTGGTCCATATCTTTTACAATGGGCTAGTTGGGACCACGAGAACCATTATTGATGCAGCTGCATGTGGCACCTTTATGAGAAAGACAACACATGAGGCTCATGATTTGCTAGAGGATATGGCCACCAACAATCACTTGCCAGATGAGAGGGGGATAGGTGGAAGTAAACCGATAGGAGTTCATGAGCTAGATGCCATCACAACACTCAATGCACAAGTGGCTCTCCTGACCAAACAACTCCAGCAGAACACTGTGTCAGTAAACGCAGTCCAGATGCTAATGATTTGTGATATTTGTGGGGGTCCACATACTTTTGACAGGTGCCCAGCAGTTGACCCCAATAATATTCCTATTGAGCAAGCACAGTGTCAAGCAATAGGAAATTTCTAAAGGGCCCAGAACAACCCTATTCGAACACTTATAATCCAGGGTGGACAAATCACCCAAATTTCTCATGGAGGGGTGACCAAAGGCAGCATAATCAGTTCAGAGGCCAATATCATAATCAGCCACCACTAAATCAGGCCTCATTTTCGCAGCAATTTAACTCATCTGCCCCACACGAAAAACAAGATGAATTGAGGGCAGCCTTGTTGACACTCACCAACTCACAGACTCAATTCATGGCAGAAACAAGGTCCTCCATAAGGAACTTAGAGACCCAGGTTGGACAGCTGGCCAATATGGCGAATAACGAGCCACGAGGCACTCTTCCGAAACATCTGAGGTTAACCGAGAAGCAATGTCAAGCAGTGGCATTCAGAAGTGGGAGGCAGTTAGAGAAACCTACACCCCAGCCAGTGATAGAGCAGAGAGTTGAGAAGAAAGTTGCTACAGAAAAGGAGGCGGTCACTAATGACGGCCCTATTTTAGAAAAGGCTCCACCAGTTCCAGTGAGGGAATACACAGAGAAGATACCCTACCCTCAGAGGCTACAAAGGAAGGCAGTTGATAAGCAATTCTCCAAGTTCTTGGAGGTGTTTAAAAAGCTGCACATAAACATTCCTTTCATTGAGGCGTTGGAGCAAATGACTACTTATTTTAAATTCATGAAGGAGGTTCTTGGAAAAAAAAAGGAAGATGGTTGATTATGAGACGGTGACATTGACAGAGGAGTGCAGTGTCATCTTGCAGAAGAAACTGCCTCCTAAGCTTAAGGATCCATGGAGCTTCATACTGCCTTGCACTATTGGTAGGGTTACATGCAATAGGGCCTTATGTGATTTGGGGGCTAGTATCAACCTTATGCCTATGTCAGTATTTAAGAGATTGGGTTTGGGTGAAGCCAAACCAACCACAGTAAACTTACATCCCAAAGGTATCATCGAAGACGTGCTTGTTAAGGTGGAAAAGTTTTTCTTCCCAGCAGACTTCCTCATCCTTGACATGGAGGAAGATGAAATTCCCATCATCTTGAGAATGCCATTCCTTGCAACTGGGAGAGCCCTGATAGATGTGGAAAAGGGCGAGCTAAAACTGAGAGTTGAGGACGAGGAGATTATATTCAAGGTGTTTAAACCCACCACTGAATCCCAAGTCATGAGCAAATATCTCGCAGTCAGCACGACGGACAAAACAGCTGAGCCAGCACAGGCTAAAGCCAAGGAGATCAGTCCGTCAACGCAGGTAAGAATTGCTAATACCTTTCCTAAGAAAAAGAAAAATAGAAGGCTGAGAAGAAAAATAATCCTGAAATGGATAGGCTGTAAGGTTAAATTACCCCAATATTCATGATAAGGAACCGGCGTACGGCTACATGACGTTAAAGACAACGCTACTTGGGAGGCAACTAAGGTTTATAAATTATGCAATTTATTTTAGTTAGAACAGTCTCACGTATGGTATTGTTTGTGGTGTTGAGATGACAGGTACAGGGCTGAAAAGTGGAGCACGAAATACAAGAGAAGGGAGAAAATCAGTTCAGAGCCGCGGCGCCCAGATGCAGGGCCATGGCGACGAAAGTTCAGAGAGCCCGCAGAAGTTTGGGCGTCACGACGCCAAAATGCAGGTCCATGGCTCTGATTTATCAGAAGGCGCAAGACTTTGGGCGCCACGACGCCGAAATGCAGGGCCGCGGCGCCGCGACGGGTTTTCAGAAAAATAAAAAGCCCTGACTCTCAAATCCTTCTCCCAAACAAAACCCTCTATCACTCAAATTCTTCCATAAAACAAACTCAATTCCTTCAATTCCTTCAATTCCTTACACACATCACCATTACAAACAACCACCTTCCATCCATGGCTTTATTCTTTCACTAGGAACAAGAAATTTGTGAAGAATAACCTCCAAGGTAACCTTCATCATTTTTCTTGAAATTTCAAAGCAAATAGGGGAGGCAATTCGTAAGTTTGGGGGTGTAAATGTTATTGTGAGGATAGTGCTGTTGGGTGGGAGAATTTTGTTGAGTATTATCACTGTGGGGTGTTGTACTAGTATTGTGGGTACTGTGTGTATGTTTGGTGTAGTGTGGGGTTGAATTCTTGTATTGTACATTGCTGTGTTGGGCTGTTGGGTTGATTGTTGTGATTGATAGTTGTTGGGAAACCTCACAAAAACAAAGGAGACGCTGCCAAAATTTCTCCAATGGCTGCTCGAAAAAGAACTTTCAGAGCTTCTTCATCCACCTCAGCTCCAGAATATGATATCACTAGGTTTGTTAGTAAAGAAGCAGAAGACATATATAACCAGCTCAGTACCAGGACCTTGATACTTGAGAGAGACATAGATTACAGAAGGGAGCCATTTGAGGATGATGATGCTTATGAGCCAATTCGGGCTACGATCGAGGCAAATGGGTGGAGAAGATTCGTCAATCCGGAGAGGATTGCACCGCAAAATACTAGCATGGTGAGATAATTTTATGCTAACTATCCGGAGCAGACAGATGGTAGATGTTTTATGATAGGGCGGTATGTGCCTGTAAACTCTGAGGTTGTGAATGCAACATTGGGGACAACAGATGTTGAAGAATGAGGCTATAACCCACACCATTTCAAGAGTTGGTCTAGAGATGTCAGCCACATCAATTGGGACACCGTCGCAGCAACATTATGTTACCCAGGGGCCGAGTATGAGGTTTCTCGCAATGTAGCCAGGGGACTGGCCATGTGTCAATTTAATAGAACAACCAAGGGTTGGCTGTATTTTATAAGTGCTCGCCTGATTCCATCTACACACTTCACCAGAGTGCCTGCAGATAGAATCAAGATGGTATATGGAATCATGGCGGGGAAGACAATTGACGTTGGGCAGGAAATAGTGCAGAGCATTAGAGAAATCAGCAGTTGGCCACCATTGGTGGGTTGGGACATGGATCACTTATTTGCACCTTATGTTCTAGTCATGGAGTACCAACCTTAGTTACTGATAGATATGAGAAGGGTCAGCCCCCTGTGACGTATGGTATAGTGCACTCTTTCCCAGAACCAGTCCCTCCAGCAGCAACAAGAAAGAGAAGAGCCCAAAGAGCGTGGCGTGAGAGGCCGTGGAAGAACGAGCACGAGACAGAGGCTCGGTATGAAGGCGGCGACCGCAACCACCCTTAGACTTAGAACCTCCAGTGCCAATGATGTAGCAGATGCTCATGAACCAGCAGAGGATAGTACAGAGGCTGGAAACCATGGTGCAGGGTCAACAACACTTGACACAACGTGTTGATGACTTGAGCACCAGATTCGATCAGTGTTCCATGCACTATCAGCCACCGCCACCATTTTAAACCATAAGTCTGTAAGTAGTCCCATTTTTTTTAGTCTTGTACACATTGGGGACAATGTGTGATTTAAGTTTGGGGGATTCTTAGTTTATTTTGTTTATTTGAGTCTTTTTGTTCTTTTTTTATGTTTATATGAGTCTAATTTTTTTTATGATCATGCGTGCTGTAGTTACTTGAAACGCCTAGTGAAGTAAAGTGGGATAATGTAATGGAATTAGAAGCAGAAAAATCAGAACGCTTAAGTTAGGTATGCCAAAGACTCATGAAATCAAAGTATTTGGGGTATTTGTGCTTGATTTATGCATTGTTAATGATAAAGTCTATGTGTCTTCTTGCTTGTTATTTGAGGCGAAATAGTTAGGATGTACATGTTAGGGAGATGACTCAGACATTTCTTTGTTAGCCCTTCTTACCATTCACTGCTTATCCCTGACAATAAATTGTATCCCTAGTCAGCCCCTTTTAGCCTAAAACAGTATTTTTTCTTTGACACCCTATAATTCCATGTTTGTGCCATAAGTGAAAAATTGAAGATGTTTGGAATGAAAAGTGTTGAAAAAGAGACAAAAAGAGAATGAACAAATTTATGCATCCCAATGAAAATAAATAGGCAAAAGCCTAAGTTTGGGGGTACTTGTTATTCATAATGCACCTTATTCTCTCAAAACAAGAGAGGGAAAAGATAGGTATGAGGTTAGAAAAAGAAATCAAAAGGAAGGAAAAGAGTTGAAAGAAAAAGAGCTTATGGTACGTAATTTGAGCCTAAATGCCTATTTTTACCTACCATTGCCTAAGCCTACATTACAACCCTGAAAAGTCATGAAGATCTCTAGTATGTGTATCTATGATTAGTGGAGAATAGCAAGTGAACATGCCATATAATTTTGAATTTGACATGCATAGGTTAAGTATTCCTACTTCCATTGAGCATGATTGACCTGAGTTTGCGAAATATCTGACTTGAGAATTTGGAATTTTAAAAATCCATGCTATACATGTTCCTGCATATTATCCTACTAACCTTCATGCTTTTCTAGTGACATTTGTGCAGCAGGTTGACCAGTGTCGTTGAGTCTGTTATTTTCTTTTCTTTTCTTTCGTGTCTTTGTTTCTATTTTTTATCTTTACTCTAGGGCGAGCAAAGGTTAAGTTTGGGGGTGTTTGTTAGGCATATTTTATATACGCCTTTTGAGTCATTTTTAGTTAGTATTTATCCATTTTTGTCCAAATATGTGTCGTGTTAGGATAGTTTTTCTTTCTTTTTTGTCACAGTGGTTTAAAAAGGCAACGTGGAGAAAAGAAGCAAAAAGAGGGCATAAAAGGAGGTTTCTAAGCCAAAAGAGACGAAAGTTGGCATCCCGGACGAGAACAGGGCGACGCCAATCCATCAGAGACTGCAGGGCCACGGCGCCCAATGTACTGAGAAGCTGCAGGAGTTTCGGCGCCACGGCGCCAGTCTGCAGGGCCGTGGCGCCAACGCGGGAATTTTGTCAAATCCGAGAAGGAATGGGCCAAGGCATAGAAGAAAAAGTGGGACACATTTTGGCCCTTTGGGCAGATCTTTTAAAGGTGACACAATCCCTAATTCATCATATAACATAATTTCTTGGAGGCTTCAAGATTAGAGACTTGTTCTTAAGTATTTTTCTTTCTTTAATTTATTTATTTTCAGTTTATGTTGGATAATCTTTTGGTTCATAGCATGTCTATGGCTAGGAGCTAAACTTTATTTAGGGCTTTCCTTTCGAATCGCTTGAACCTCGTCTTTATGACTTAATGCATTAATTTGGTTTCTTCTTCGTATAGTTAAGATTTATTCAATAGTTGTTTTGATTGCTTGGTAATTAACTGATCACTAGTTATCATCACTTATATGATTTCGAATCGAAATCCGAAAGGGGAGATTTGAATATGCTATAGTTGAATAAACATAGGTTAAAATCGTGGACTAAAGTACCCCGATACTTGTGTAGTTTTATAGGTTATTGTTATTAATCCTCCTATGTGGTAAAAAATTTCATAGAAATATAGAAGATTTCTGCACCGGGGTTGAGTGTTTATATATCCTAACCAGAATATAAAACGGTCTAGTTAACCTGCTATCTTAACATAGAATAAGAACCTTTATTGTTGCATTAAGGATTAAGGCGAGTAGATTGTTGAGGAGATTGAAAGCCCTATTTCCACCATATCTGATTTAAGTAAAGTAATTTAGTTAACTTTTACAATTGTTCAGTAGTTTATAGATAAAAACCACAACAAAATATCGACAGCCAAATAGATACCATAGGATAGATGTTTGGTAATTGAACACTAATCCCTGAGGACGATATTCGGTCTTACCTAGACTATATTACTTGTAACGATACGTACACTTGCGTTAAGCGTGTGGAAAATCGCTAACAACACCTGACCAACTCTTCAGGTAATTTTTCCAACTGCTTCGATTAAAGTATCCTCAATACATTACTGTTGGCAATGGTCACCGCATTCCAATTGCAGGTTATGACAATACACACATTAAAAATCCTCATCCACCCTTCTCACTTAACCATGTTCTCTACGCCCCTCAAATTATTAAAAAGTTGATATTTGTTAGGAAATTCACTCGTAATAATTGAGTGTCTGTAGATTTTGACCCTTTTGGTTTCACAGTGAAGGATCTCAATACGGGGAGAATTCTTACGCGATGCAATAGTGTGAGAGACCTCTACCCATTTACAAATTCTTCCATTGTCAGAACTCAACAACCAGTCTCCCTTGCTGCATTGTCTCCATCCACCTGGCATAATAGGCTCGGACATCCAGGAGATCATGTTTTTTCTTTTCTTAGAAATAACCAGCGTATTAAATGTAATAATGAGAAACTAGCCCAAAACTGCGTTTCTTGCCCGCTTGGCAAGCATACTCGTCTTCCTTTTCTGTCTTCAATGAGTATTACAGTTTCACCATTTGACATTGTTCATGCTGACTTGTGTACCTCTCCTGTTGTTAGCTCTCTAGGTCACAAATTTTATCTTATTTTATTAGATGATTTTTCACATTTTGTATGGATTTATCCACTCAAATTCAAATATGAGGTTTTGCTAAATTTCTTGAGTTTCACAAATTTATTAAAACCCAATATGAAAAATCAATAAAATCCTTTCAATGTGATAACATACGTGAATTTAATAATTCGGCTTTTCATTATTTTTGCTCCCAACAAGCCATGGTGTTCTGATTCTCCTGTCCTCACACCTCCCCTCAAAATGGTAAAGCTGAACGAATCATTCGCACTGTTAATAACATGGTCCGTACTCTCCTCTTTCATGCATGTTTGTCATATCTTTCTGGGTCTATGCTGTCAAAATGGTAGAATACCTCATAAATATTTTACCTACTAGCACCTTACAAAACAAGACCCCCACAGACATTCTATATAGGAGGAATCCATCCTATGACCACTTACGAGTCTTCGGCTATCTGTGCTATCCCAATCTTACGTCCACCACCGCTCATAAGTTGGCTCCTAAAACTACACCATGTGTATTCCTCGATTTCCCACCCAACCATAGGGGTTATCTGTGATATGACTTGTCCACTCGTCAGATTCACATTTCTCATCACGTCACATTCAACGAGACGATATTTCCATTTTCGGACCCTCAGAAATACCAAAAACCTGACTACTCATTTATTGATGAACCAGTCATATCTCCTAGCATTCTGAGTCAGCTCACTCATATCCCTCATTCGGCACCGAGACCCCTAGGGGATGCTCCGCATCGCCAGTCTTCCAGTGAGCAAGTTGATCTTTCACCGTCACCAATCCCCTCTAGTCCTCTGACGGAAAACCATCCATCTTCTCCATCTCGGACACTACTACCCAACCAATGCAACCACCCACTGTACCCAGTCACTAAATGGAAACTCATTCCAAACACGGGATTTTCAAACCCAAAGTCCAGTTTAACCTGTCTGCCCAAACCATTTCTCCACTTCCAAAGAACCCCAAATTGGCTAAACTTGACCCTAATTGGAATGCGACAATGTCTGAGGAATATAATACTTTAACTAAGCAGCATACTTGAGATCTAGTACCTAGACAAGAGGGGATGAATGTGATCAGATGCTTGTGGCTTTTTCGTCATAAATTCAGAGACAGTGGTGTTTTGGAACGCTACAAGGCTAGACTTGTGGCAAATGGTACTAATCAGCAGGAGGGCATTGACTGTAGTGATACTTTTAGCCCGATTGTTAAACCAACTATGATTCGTACTGTTCTTAGTATTGCTATGGGTTAAAAGTGGTCGATTCATCAGCTGGATTTCAAGAACGCATTTCTTCATGGGGATTTGAAAGAAACTGTGTACATGCATTAGCCACCCGGTTTTGTTCATCCAGTCGTTCCCCAGTATGTCTGTCATCTCAGAAAGTCACTTTATGGTCTAAAATAAGCACCTCGTGCTTGGTATGATCATTTTGCCAAGTATATTATGCAGATTGAGTTTATTTGCAGCAGGTGTGACATCTCTCTGTTCATTTTTCATCATGGTAGTGATATTACTTACTTGTTATTATATGTGGATGATATTATTCTCACTGCCTCATCTGACAAATTGAAAAATGATATTATTGCTCTTCTCAAAACTGAATTTGCTATGACTGATTTAGGCAAGCTGAGTTACTTCGTGGGTATATCAGTTACTAGATCTGCAGATACTATGTTCCTGAGTCAGCGTAAGTATCCAGAGGAAATTGTGTTCAGAGCTAAGATGTCGAATTGAAAGGCTGTGCCTACTCCTGTTGATTCGAAATCCAAGCTCAATGCTTTTGAGGGTGATTCAGTGTCTGATCCTACTCTCTATAGAAGTCTTGCATGTGCTCTTGAGTACCTCACATTTACCAGGCCCGACATTGCATATGTCGTTCAGCAGGTGTGTCAGTTCATGCATACCTCGAGGGAACCTCATTTTGCTGCTCTTAAGCGTATTATCAGATAGATTAAGGGCACTCCTGACTATGGGTTGCATCTCTACCCCTCCTCTCCGAACATGTTGCTCTCTTACACAGATGTTGATTGGGCAGGGTGTCCGGACACGCGACGCTCTACTTTAGGGTATTGTGTGTTTTTAGGAGATAATCTTATCTCTTGGTCTGCCAAGCGACAAGCCACGTTATCCCGCTCAAGTGCTGAAGCAGAGTATAGGGGTGTTGCTAATGTAGTTGCTGAGATCTGTTGGCTCCGGAATCTTCTCTTGGAGCTCAGTTGTTCATTGCGTAAGGCATCTATAGTCTATTGTGATAACATATCTGCTATTTATATGTCTCATAATCCGGTCCAGCATCAGCGCACAAAATATATTGAGATGAATATTTATTTTTTCTGTGAGAAGGTCGCACGTGGTCTAGTCAAAATTCTACATGTACCCTCCTCCTATCAGTATGCAGACATCTTCACAAAGGGACTACCCAGACAATTGTTCACAGACTTCAGATCTAGCCTGAGCATTCGGCATCCTCCCGCTCCGTCTGAGGGGGAGTATTAGCGAATATTTTTTAAATATTCACAGTATATATTGTATTTATTGGTATCATGTATTTAAGGTAACTTAGAATTCTTACTGTATTAGGAATCACCTTTGTACAACTATATATATTGTGATTAATGAAAGAAATCCCTAAGGAAAATTATTCCACAATCTTACAGGATGTATGCAGACTTTATCTCTATCTTTACAGAATAGAGAAGTTGTTTCCGATAGACCCTCATCTCAAAAGATTTTTTTGCGGACATAAACGGATCCAAAATTAAAATAGGGACAAATTTCGTTATTTTTTTACCTATTTAAGACAAATCACATTTCCACTATAATGGAAGTGCCTTAATAATAATAATTCTAGCATAGTAGCATAACAACAACGTGGACCTACTGTATGCTGCAAGTCATAATCCAAGAAAACAACCGAACTCATAATTTAAGTTATATGAACGCAAGCTCCACACTTTGGGTTTTGACAAAACAAGAACTTAAACATTACACTATACACTTTTGTTATGCAGCTATTTAGAAAACTACCGGATATTGGATGGAAAAATAAAAAAGTTACGTTAAAATCTTACCTTACCTACAGACATCAATCAAAATATCATCGATGGTTGTCTTCAGGGGCATATTTAGAGGCCCAGTTACAGGTTTACGAGGATTTAGTAGCTTTTGTCCAAATCTTATATATATATTCAGAAATTTTTTAAGTATCTATAAATATATTGTGAACCCAGTTAATATTGTAGCATTAATTACTTGAGACCATTGTAAGAAACCATAAACCTTAAATCATGAATCTGGTTCTGATTGTGGTGGATGAATAAAATCTCTTCATTTTAATCAGAGGTCTCGAGTATGGGAATAAAAATAATATTAATAGGGAATGCTATCCTCTTTAATGGACCTTATGCGATACAAATGAATATCAACACCGGCTAAAAAAGAACTACATAAAAACTTACCTCACCCTAATTACATCAAACAAATGAATTCAAAACATATGTTACCTACACACGTATTTATATGTATTCTTACTGAAATTTGTAACTGCTAAAGTTAAATTTTCTGACTGATGTAAACAATCAATGCAAATAAATATTTATCCCGTCTATTCCCACAAAAGTGGCTCATCGAGCCGGTATACAGTAGTGTCAGCTTCAACCAGCTGCTGCCACATGGACATTGTACACCAATAACGATCATTTTGATCCACCACATCAATGGAAAGATCAGGCAAGTCGACAAATGTGTCATCATCCTCTCTCGATGGAGAAATTAGTGATTCTTGCGTATTTTCCAAGCACAAATTTGTTGACGAATGACAACTTTTTAATTCAACTCGATTTGGCTCGGCTCGAACTATTTCTTCTTCTTCTTCATCCCCATTTTCGTCGGGTAATGTGATGGCAGCAGCCTTTGTGGCTGCCGCTTGGATATCCTTAGGAGAAGAGGAAGCCGGACGCGGTAATTGATGAGCCAAATGAGGGAAATTAAGATAAGCTGAGTTGCCCTTGATGGCTAAAGCCGCAACATCATGAGCTCGAGCCGCCATTTGAGCCGTGGGATAAGTACCTAACCATATTCTTGATTTCTTTCTTGGCTCTCGAATTTCGGACACCCATTTTCCCCAACTCCTCTTACGTACTCCTCTATAGGTTGGGTGTTTAACCTCGTCGTCATTCCTCTTGTTTTTCTTCTTCTCCTCATTATTCTCATTTCGGTTGACTTCTTGAATTTTTCTCCAATTTTCTTTGCATTCGTTGTCCTGAGTTAGAGATCTCTCTAAAACAATCGCTCTACCTACCAAAGTAAATGTAAGGTTTGTGTACACTATATTCTTCACAGACTCCACGTCGTGAAATTGTACTGGATATGTTGTTGTTTCTTTGGATTCATATTCTTTTGGGGTATGTGCATTACTCGAGGAAAAATAAGAAGAAGATGATGATGTTGTTGCAATGCTCGAAGGAGAATTACAGCCATTAGAAGAAGAATTGGAGAAGAAATCATGATCGGCTAGAGTTTCGAGGTTGATAATTATGTTTTCTTGATTTTTTCCCATGACTTCTTAGGTAAAGTGGGTAGCTTATTATCTTTCTTGTGAAGTTTGTTGTAGCAAACAAAGAAAGTAGAAATGAAAATCTATTAGAACAGAAATTTTGATATGTTTGTTTGGCTTTATGGTCCTCCTATAAATATTGTTGTGTTCATTTACATAAAGGAAAAGGAAATGGGAAGAAAAAATAAAGATGAAAGGGACCTTTTGAAGCAAGGGTGTCAACAGTTCAGCTATTTTGCTACCCATGTGGCAATTGCCATACCTTTTCTCATTTTTAAAATTTTAAGTCTATTCTACTTTAATGGGGGGGAAAAGAAAGGAAAATTTGACAATAAATAGTACTAATATCTTCAATTTTCTTGCCTATAAGATGAATTTTGGCTATAATTAATAGGGTATAGAGAAATTGTCATAATCAAGAACCATGTATTTCACATGAAAGTTTGATATAAGGCCCTAGTAGGGTTATAAATGATTCAGTCCATTCATTTTCCATTTACTTTTTTGTCTATTCAATAAGGAACAACAAAATTAGATATCAAATGCTTCACACATTTATAAAATTAATCGAGCTGAATTTTCAGTAATCACTAACATTTATGCTTGAAAATGGAGTGATACTTTACTGTTACTTAAACTACTATTCTCTCCGTTTAAAAAAGTTTGTCTTATTTTTCTTTTAGTCCGTTTACAAAAGAATGTCTCTTTTCTTTTTTGACAACTCTTTCATTCAACTTTTCACATGAACCACAAAATTAAAGGTCATTTTTGTACATTCAATACATCTTTAATTTAAGACAACAAGATTGAAAAGTTTTCTCTATTTTCTTAAACTTTGTGTTAAATCAAAACCACATAATATTTTTTAAACGGAGGGAGTATCTTGTATCATAAAGTCATTCTCCTTGGCTGCAAGGAAAACTAAAAAAAATGTCAGGTTTTATTGAAATGTTTTCTGACCTAAAATTTAAAATCACAACATTAAAAAATCTTCTCTATTTTTTTAAATTTTATGTCAAATCAAAATTAAACAATCTTTTTAAAACGGAGGAAGCATCTTGTATTATTATCAGTTCAAAATTTGATTATCATAAAGTTATTCTCCTTTCCTGCAAGGAAAACTAAAATAAAATGCCAGGCTTTGTTGAAAATTGAAATGTCTTCTTCAAGCTGTCCTAATTCCTGAATTTGTGCAGTGACTTCAAAACTTGCCTCAATTCAAGTAACACAACTCTTCGAAAAAAAGATAAATAAAAGAAATTCCGAGCTTTGTTAATATTACTTTGACTAGACGAGATTGTGGTGTCATAATTAAAATAATCTACATATTTACATTTCGTTATTATAAGAGAATGAAATGATAAATGAATGTTATTTAGAGAATTAAAATAATATGGTTGAAATGGAGAAATGATATCAAGGTATATATATATATATATATATATATTCTCCCATAATAATTAGATCGATAATGTTATATGATAGTGAATGTTAGGTCGCCAATATATCCATTCGATGAGTATTGTAGAGGTGCAGGTAAGATGGATATGTGTCATACAAGATTACATAAAGTTAAAAATTACAACATTCGACATAAGGTGCAAAAGTAGCACGAATTAAGAATAAAGGCAAGAAGATCGCTTGAGATGGTTTGATCATATCCTATGTCGATTTACATATGCATAGGTCCACAAGTGTAAAACTATAGCGAGTGAAGTTATTAAGAAGGGACGAGGTAGACTTAAAGAAAGTTGTCTTAAAAGACCTATAATTTTTTTTTAAATTAATGTAGACTTAGCTATAAGATACAACGAAACAAAAGATCCACAGATGTGGTATCTACTATATGGATAATAGATTTTATTTTCTTTAGTAAGTTGATTTTGAATCTATAACTTTACTAGTAGTATTTTGACCTATATATTCTTATAAAAATATAAAGAATTTTTAGTACTATTATTAGTATTACTATTATTTATGTATATTTAACTTATTTCATATTTATTTATGATATGGTGATGACATGAGTTGAATTTAAATAAAAAATATGATCAGTAATAAAAAATTTATATAACTGACTCCAACTTTGTGGGATTGAGGGTTGAGGCATAGTTGTTGTTGTAAGAATATATTGGTATGATAGAAGTTATATGAAAAATATTATTCTGGAAAGTATTTTCATGAAAATATTTTTTGGACAGTATTTTCATGAAAATATTCTCTTGTAAAATATTTTTGGTGTTTGATTGGTGAATGAAACTATGTATAGTGCCTTATGTTTTAGGGTAGGTTCAAAATGACCCTTTAAGTATGCATTGAACTGTTTTGGTCCTTTAATTTCATCAAAAATTGATAATTTTATTCTTTAATCAAATATTTACCGATCTCTTTTTGTTAGATTTAACATAAACTATGAAAAAATAGCGAAAACTCACAGAGAGTTTCAATTTTTTTTGTAGTTTGTAGCAGTTCGTGTAGTTTTTTGTTGTTGTATATTTTAGGATTTGATGGACTTTCATGGTGTTTATAGTTAACCTTTTTTTTACTGTTTCCCTCAAATTTGACTATATAAATTGTTCAATATTTGATGAAAACTAAAAATATTGATTTTTGACAAAATTAAAGAACATGGATTGTTCGGGACACACTTAATAAACTATTTTGAACCTACCCTTAAACATAAGGACCGTCATTTTCTATAGAAAGGAAAAAGAGCAAAATATTATAGAAGTTTGACCAATAAAAGATATTCACAAGAAACAAAAAAAGATGGAAGTACTAGTTAATTAGCATTATTGTGGAACAAATCTCTTGCATGTTGCTATCATTCATTTTAAAAGCTTTTGTAATAAAGGGAAATGACAAGAAGCTTTTGACGGTGTGTTTCTACATTATTTATGAAATCAATTCGAGATTTTCGAATAAATATTTTAAAGTTTTAAGAAATGAAAATTAAAACTATTAGTACGACACTTGACTTTGGTACACGTGCGTCACATAATAATATATTCAATCTAGTATAGTTCAAAAAATGGGTCCTATCCCTAGATTTGCTTCCCTAATTCATTCTAACTTGGAATAAGAAATCTTTGTTGATGTTGTGTGAGTATTGTGACAACATCAGATTTTATGTCTGGACAATATTTCGCAGTGTTCTGTAGATGTTGCCCGTAATGTTGCGCAACATCCGCAGTCACCTGCAGATTACAGGTAAACATTTCAAGTAGATAAGATCATAAAAGAAGAAATGGGAAGGAGTACTGCTCCATTCATTATGCGCTATTATTTTCATCCGAAAGTCAATCATTCCCAGCTTTGATATGAAGGTATGGGGGAGATCAAAAGGGAGTATGTTAGTCAAATAGAGGGCTCTCACGGGGGTGTAGTCCACGCTAAATTTTTAAGCCAGTCATCAGAGTTCTTGTATTGGGCGAACCCAAGCGTTAAATAGCGCCGTTTAGTGGCGTGCAGGGAGTAGTCGTCTTGTTGCTGGTAGGTGCGACTATGTCTCCGATGTTGCCTCAACATTTCACCCGACATCTTTGGAAACGATTTTGCCTATTCTTCCGGCCAAAATAATATTTGTTACTGTGAGCTAAAAATGTCCTAGGCAAGCTGAATATGAACTTGTGTTCAAAACGTGGGAATTGAAAGAGTCAAGCTTGGAATCGAAGCTACTTGAAGACCAAGCAACTTGGAGACCAAGTCAAAGCTGTTGAGAAATTCAAGGAGCTGGAATAGTCCGAGTCAAATTTCTTCTTTCTCTCAACTTCCACAACCAACCAGCGAGAGTTTCAAGGAAGTTCCACACTATAAATAGAGGAGGAACTTCAGAGTATTGGTATCCAGAATCACAATGTAAAAATACCAAGAGAACTCTCGGGATTTCGCTTCAGAAATTTGGATCAAAATATTTTATTTTAGTCTAAGTCTTTTAACAACATCTGTCCCACATTACAATTGCTATCTCTATTCTAGATTAAGCTCAATGTAAATGCAATTGTAATGAAGATGTGGTATTTGTCTTTTTATACTTTTTAACTTAGGTGAAGTCATCTGCGACTTCCTTTTTGTAATTTCTGTTTTGTTTGTATTGCACAATTTATAAAAAAAAAAATCATTTGTAATTGTATATAATATATACAATTCTTTTGGTCATTGACCATCAAGAAATATATTAATATATACCCTTGAAAATATAACTTTTGTGTCTTTTACTTTTCCGCTGCAATTACTCTTTAAAGGTTTATTCTTTTTTTTGTCAGATGTTTCCACCAATGTTGAGACAACATCCAGAAACTGTTTCAGTTATTCTTGTTGTTTCGAATTTAATCTTACTTATCCATAGCCTGGGACCCAACAAGTGGTATCAGAGCCAACACTTGACACAATAAGTGTTTGGTCCTATTATTCTAAGCTATGGATCCGGCAAATCCAAAATATTGGTAGACTTTTCGTTGGTTCAAATTATGCCTATTGGATCGTCTATGTTCTCATATCAAATTAATTGATATTAGGGCATGGATATCTATAACCCATGTGTATGTTGTATCAATGTAGCTGCCGGATGAGGAATGTGACATTCGTGTTACACCCAAATCCAAATGAACGCCGGAAGAAACCAATAATGCGAGCTACAATGGAAAAAAGAACTTTTGAGGATTGAAGAAACGGAAGACGTAAAATCCTATTTTGAAAAGTTGAATGGTGTTTTTAGATTTATAATGTTGGAATTAATGTCGTAACATTTGTGACAACATATTTCATGTATGTGAATATGTTGGAACAAATGTTGGACAACATTCTGCCCAACATACCTTCTAATAAATGTCAAGTGTTTGGTGCTCCTTTAACCAACACCCAACTTGTGGTAAAGACTCTCTGTTCTCTTCCTCAGATGTTCACTATAAAGATTTGTGTGATTGAAGAAGTTTGTGATAGTGCTAATGTTGTCTTGCTCTCTCGTCATTTCGATAGTGAGAAAGATCAACAATGATAAGTTTAAGTCTAAATCCAAAGAGTACCAAAGTCAAATCTTTAATCATCAGTCTACTAGATTTTCTCCAAATACACAAAAAAGTAACTAAAGAAATTCAATTCGGATCATACCAAGTTTGATCTCAAGCAAATTGAGTCCGGACATGAATGCTCAAGATGTGCTCATTATGCTAATAAATGTACAAACACTCTTGGAAATTTGGTAAGAATCGGTGAGTTTTTCTTAGTGATGATGAAGAAGGAGATCCAGAACCAAAATCACAAGCAATGTTGGCTGCTGTTTTCGAACAGTTTTTGTCCGATAACGAAGATGTCATCGACAATGTTGTCTCAACATCTGTGGCAACATCAGCAACAACATCTGCGGGAACATCTCTAAGGTATGAATATTTTAACTTTCCATAAATAAATTGTTTTAGTGATTTTATTTCAACTAGTGAGGCTCTATGATTGGATCAAATTGACTCTAAAGATGACATGATTAAGCATGTATAAAATCTTTGTAAAGATTTAATCATTAAATTTGAGCAACGTGACTCAAAAGTCAAATCTTTAACTTGTGAGAAGCATGATTTAAAAAGCACAATTACCCATTTAAAGGTAGCACTTACCAAAAAGGATTTCTAATTTGGTAAGATTTGTGTAAAATTTGGATTATGCCGTAGCCACTTTCCAGAAGCTCAACACGAGGATCTTAAAATTGGATGAAATTATTTACTTTAGTAAGTCTTCATATGCAGGTATTGGATATCAAAAATCTCTTAAAATTATTTACTCTAGTTTCGTTGATAAAAACGAGAAAATCGTTTTTTGTAAAGAAAAGATTGTCTTGTTTAAATCAAAGAATAATCTGAAGTATGTGGGTAGTTACTTAAATTTCCTTGGAAATATAATGACATACTACTTCAAACTTCAAAATTCTATGAACAATGTGTTGCCTAAAATTTGAAGCTACATTTCTAAACAGACAAGGAGAAAATATTTTAAGAGAGATTGGGTTTCCAAAATGGTCTTAACTGGTAATATCTACATTACTGCATTAAAGAACTAACATTACAGGTTCTTAGTACTTTGATTGTGAGCATTCATGCCACATGAATAGTACGAAAGACTTTATGAAGAATTAAGAGTCGTTCAATAGAGGTTACGTGACTTTTGGTGGGAGTAAGATCACGTTTTTTGGTAAAAGAACGTTGAATGGTTCCTGATATACCAGCCTTGAAGAATGTACTTAATGTTGATGGCTTAGTTGCTAACCTTCTTAGCATAAGTAATATTTGTGATGATGATCTCAAGGTAAAACAGGCGAAAAGCAACATTAATAAGGACGACTGATAAGGAGGCTCAACTATAAAGCGAAACAACTTGGTGAAATAGGGTTCTACCGGGACACCATGGATATTTGAGTTTTTTAAAAGTTTGTATGAAAGATAAGCAAACACATGTTGCCCTTAATATTGTCCAACACGACGGACAACATTCAGGTATGTCTCTTTGTTTTCAGTTATTGCATATGGATCTAATTGAAGTAGACAACCTACGGGCATGAGATATTTCTTTGTTATTGTGGATGATTTTTCTAGGTACACAAGGAGATATTTCTTTAAATGAAAAATTATAAACCTTTGATATGTTTAAAACTTTACACTCTATAGTTATGAATCTGTTTTGTTCTCCTATTGTTTTTGGATTAGGTCCAATCATGGAAAGGATTTTAAAAACCCATTCTTTTGCAAAAAATTGTAAAAAGAAAGAGATTTTTTCATGAATTTTATGCTCCCAAAACTCCTTAGTAGAATGGGGTAGCACAGAGGACGAACAAAACCTTGCAAGAAAGGGAAGAGTAATGTTAAGTTCTAAACAAATGTCAAAAAGTTTTTTTTTTGGCAGAATCCTTAAATACCACATCTCTAATAGAGTCTATCTAAGGCCAAGTACTAAAATGACACCATTTGAAGTAATAATTGAGTTTCTTTTATATCTCTTTTGGGTGCATTTGTTACATCTTAAATGACATGTATCATTTGGCGAAGTTTGACTCTAAGAATGAGAAAGGAATTTTTATTGGCTAGTCATGCTTATCGTTTGTACAATCCGAGGACCATGACCGTACAAGAGTTGGTCAATGTTATTTTTGGTGATCTTACTGATGTGACAGGTAAGACATCAGAAAATAGCATTGCAGTTACAGCAGAAAAAAAGCAAACTGCAGAATCAGATGTTGTCCCAAATGTTGTCACAACATCAGAGGCAATATCTGAACCACAAGAAGAGATCACAAGGGTCGAAGTGGAGGAGGAGCCCAGAACTGAAATGCTAGATCATGTATGAAGATACCATTCATCAAGAATTAGTAAGAATCATCCCTCAGACCAGGTGATAGAGGGAGTTTGTGAAGGAATTATAACAAGAGAGAAAAAACCAATCAACTACCGAAAGATGGTAAGGTATGTGTGTATGTCTACCATATACCAACAGGTTAGTCTTTCTTGTTTCATATCTACTTTATAACCAAAAATATTTTGGAAGCACTAAAAGTTGATTTTTGGATTCAAGCAATACAAGAAGAGCTTGAGCAATATTCTCGAAATGATGTCTGAGATCCGGTTCCAAGTCTTAACAATTAAAATGTTATTGGAACTAAATGGATCTTTAAAAATATGTCAGAATAATCAAGAACTATAGTTCAAAATAAAGCTCGTCTAGTGGCTCAAGGCTATACTCAGGCTAAAGGTATGGACTATGACGAAACATTTGCACCTGTGGATAGAATTGAATCAATTAGACTTACCCTTGCTAATGATTGTTGCCTAAAAATTATCTTGTACCAAATGGATGTTAAAATTGTCTTCCTAAATGGTTTTTCTTGATAAGAAAGTCTATGTTTTGAGAATCCTCACCACCCACATTATGTATACAAGCAAAAAAAATGCTTTGTATAGGGTGAAACAAACTCCTTGTGTGTGGTATGGTCGTTTGATTAGACTTCTACTTGATTTTGGTTTTAGCCGTGATGAATCTGATAAAATTTTATTTATAAAACATCATGATGTAGATATAATCATCGCTCAAATTTATGTAGATGACATAGTTTTTGGCTCGGCCTCACAGTCGTACCTTAAGACCTTCTGTCGAGGCTATGTGATCAACATTTGAGATGAGCATGATTGGGGAACTAACTTATTTCTTAGGCCTGCAGATAAAGCAAAGTGAAGATGGAACTTTCATCTCACAAACCACATACGCCAAGAATCCAGTTAGAAGATTTGGATTGGAGAATGCTAAACATATAAAAAACTCCAATGGACTTCTCGCAAAAAGGTATGTAAAGACGATGTTGGCAAAGATGTTGACCCAACATTGTACCAATCCATGATAGATAGTCTTTTGTATCTTACTGCTTGTCGTCCAACATTATGTTTAGTGTATTTGTGTGTGCATATGTTCAAGCCTGTCCCAAAATATTCCACTTAAATGTCGTAAAATGTATTGTTCGATATGTTGTTGGCACATATGGGTTGGAAATTTTGGTATTCCAATGACACTTATCCTAACTTAATAGGATTTAGTGACTTGGATTGGGCTGAAGATATGAATGATGGGGAGAATACAAGTAGATGATATTGTTTACCTTGGCAATAGTCTTATACATATTTTTCAAGCAACACTATGATTTTGTACTGTGATAATCTGAGTGCTATTAATATTTCCAAAAATCATGTTCAGCATTCACGTACAAAACACATAGATATAAGACATCATTTTTTAAGAGACTTAGTGGAAAAACAGCTAGTTCAAATCAAACATGTTGATATTCTTTCTCAACTAGCTGACATTTTTACCAAACCACTAGATCATGAGAGATTTTCTAGCTTGAAAAAATCTCTTAGTCTCTGTTTTCTTTGAAAATAAGACAGGCTAGGTAGATGTTGTCCAAAATGTTGTCCTAACATTCTGGGTAACATTTACTGTTTGAGTCAATATACATGATATGTGTTGTAGTAATGTTGCACTGTTTTCCAAAAGAATCAAGTTTGACTTCACAAGGACAACGTTTGAATGTGATAATGTTCTATGCGATGATGTATATCATAAAAAAAGAGTATCATAGGAAGGCGAAGCCTCAACTAAAGATTTGGTTTGATACAAAAGAGCAAAGCTCTATGTTTGGTACCGTTCTTATTCTATAGGAGTACCATGTGCTTCAAGAAGGTTGAAGATTCCTTAATATTTATTTTTTATCCATACGTGTTCAACTAAGCTGATTAAGGACAATGGTAAAATGTTACATTCTTCCAGCGATCAACCTCATAGGGAACATATACAGAAAACCATTTGTCAAATCAGAAAATCCTTGAAGTCTCAAAATGCTTGTAAAACTTGGAAATGTTGCCAACATCGTATTCCAGTACATTGTTCAATCTTGTTTTTCTTATTTTTTATGGGTTATGGTATGTAACACGTCTCTCTAAATAACGAAAATCCAAAATTCTGGAGGACTGTTTCTTTTTAATTTTGTAATGATGTTTTGTGCTATGTAAAACTCTTTGTTTTAGGGATATGAAGAGTTCCAATTATTCTACACTACCTACTTTTTGGAAAATACTGTTGTGAGTTGCTTAAAGAAATGTTGTCTTGTATATATTATTCCTCTTGTTTGTTATTTTTCATGTCATTTCAAGATTTTTCCCGATTATTTTTATTAAAAAAAAAGAAAAAAAAAGGGGAAAATCATCTCCTCGGGTTGTTTTCTATCTATCCGATGAACTCATCACTATGTCACACTCCAATCATGGATGGTTGTTATATATATATATATATATTGTATGTGAGATGTTACATTGCTCCAAATGTCAAATCTAAACAATATCTATATATAAATGTATCCGGATTAATTCCCAAAATCCTTTCCTACATATTCACCAATAAAATACCTCTCCAATGTCAACACAACTATCAAATACCACTCCATCCAATGAACATTAGTCATCCGTCGAATACATAGAACCCAAGCTCAATACTTCTCAGTAGATTGGACAATTGTCTTCCTCTAAGATAGAAACATTGACTTGACCTGGAAGAAGGTAGCAGGAAATGACAATCTTGCCTGGAATGTTATCAACGATCTAGGCAAAGTCATTTACAGAGATGTTGTCAGTGATGTTGTCACAACATCGCTGGCAACATCTAGAGTTCATTTCATAATACTGCTTTCTCCACAAAAAGGGGGAGAAAATGTTATCTATGCAGGGGAGGAAGTTGAAGTTATACAAGCTCTACTACACAGGGGAGACTGCTACGACGGTGCTGCTTCTCAGCCAGATGTTGTTGTTGCTGAATAAAGAGCAAGGGGGAGATTGATGATGCTGAACCTGAACTGTTCATGTTTGGTTAATGTGTGAGGTTTGTGAAGAAAGACAAAAAGGGGGAGATTGTTAATGTTGGAATTAGTGTTGTAACATTTGTAACAATATATCTACATATATGTATGGAGATATGATGGAACAAATGTTATGCAACACTTTGACTAACATTTCGTATTTCTTTGAAATTGGTTTTGTCTTACTTCACACTGATAGATATTGATATGTGTAGATAAAGAGACGGTTCAACTTTTGGTCTGTAAATATATTTATATATATTTTATTTGTGGATGATGTATGGATATTAGTCTTGGACTTCTTACAACCATGTTGTATGTGAGTTGTGACTAATAGACATATGTTTTTACTAACCCAAATTGTAATACAAAACTTGAAATTTGAAACTGCAGGTTGAGGGGGAGCATGACTACAATTGGAATGTTAAGGGAAAACATTTACAATCAGTCGTATTCTAGGCATTTTGAGGTTTGTATGGAGTTTTGTGAAGAAAGGCAAAAAGGGAGAGATTGTTGATGTTGTGTGAGTGTTGTGACAACATCAGGTTTTATGCCTGGAAAACATCTCGCAGTGTTCTGCAGATGTTGCCCGCAATGTTGCGCAACATCCGCAGTCACCAGAAGATGTTGCCTCAACATTTCACCCAACATCTTTGGAAACGATTTTGCCTATTCTTCCGGCCAAAACAATATTTGTTACTGTGAGTTAAAAATGCCCTAGGCAAGCTGAATATGGAGTTGTGTTTAAAACGTGGAAATTGAAATAGTCAAGCTTGGAATCGAAGCTACTTGAAGACCAAGCAACTTGGAGACCAAGTCAAAGCTGTTGAGAAATTCAAGGAGCTGGAATAGGTCCGAGCCGCAAATTCTTCTTTCTCTCAACTTCCACAACCAACCAGCGAGAGTTTCAAGGAAGTTCCACACTATAAATAGAGGAGGAACTTCAGAGTATTGGTATCCAGAATCACAATGTAAAAATACCAAGAGAACTCTCGGGATTTCGCTTCAGAAATTTGGATCAAAATATTTTATTTTAGTCTAAGTCTTTTAACAACATATGTCCCACATTACAATTGCTATCTCTATTCTAGATTAAGCTCAATGTAAATGCAATTGTAATGAAGATGTGGTATTTGTCTTTTTATACTTTTTAACTTAGGTGAAGTCATCTGCGACTTCCTTTTTGTAATTTCTGTTTTGTTTGTATTGCACAATTTGTAAAAAAAAATCATTTGTAATTGTATATAATATATACAATTCTTTTGGCCATTGACCATCAAGAGATATATTAATATATACCCTTGAAAATGTAAATTTTTGTGTCTTTTACTTTTCCGCTGCAATTACTCTTTAAAGGTTTATTCTTTTTTTTTGTCAGATGTTTCCACCAATGTTGAGACAACATCCAGAAACTGTTTCAGTTATTCTTGTTGTTTCTAATTTAATCTTACTTATCCATAGCCCGGGACCCAACAAGAAAATTGTTTTAAATTTAAAACAAAATATATATATATATTGGTTAATGTGTGAGTTTTGTGAAGAAAGACAAGAAAGAAAGATTATTAATGTTGAAATTAGTGTTGTAACATTTGTAACAACATATCTACATACATGTATGAAGATATGTTGGGACAAATGTTATGCAACACTTTGACCAACATTTCGTATTTCTTTTAAATTGGTTTTGTCTTACTTCACGCTGATGGATATTGATATGTGTAGATAAAGAGACAGTTCTACTTTTGGTCTGTAAATATATTTGTATATATTTTATTTGTGGATGATGTATGAATATTAGTCTTGGACTTCTTACAACCATGTTGTATGTGAGTTGTGACTAATAGACATATGTTTTTATTAAATTGCAATACAAAACTTGAAACTGCAGGTTGAGGGGGAGCATGGCTACGATCTTGCTGAAATTGGAATGTTAAGGGAAAACATTTACAATCAGTCGTATCCTAGGCATTTTGAGGTTTGTATGGAGTTTTGTGAGGAAAGACAAAAAATGAGAGATTGTCGATGTTGTGTGAGTGTTGTGACAACATCAGATTTTATGCCTGGACAACATCTCGCAGTGTTCTGCAGATGTTGTCCGCATGCACAACATCCGCAGTCACCTGAAGATGTTGTCTCCGATGTTGCCTCAACATTTCACCCGACATCTTTGGAAACGATTTTGCATATTCTTTCGGCCAAAATAGTATTTGTTACTGTGAGTTAAAAATGCCCTAGGCAAGCTGAATATGGAGCTGTATTTAAAACGTGGGAATTGAAAGAGTTAAGCTTGGAATCGAAGCTACTTGAAGACCAATCAACTCGAGACCAAGTCAAAGTCGCTGAGAAATTCAAGGAGTCGAATAGTCCAAGTCGCAAATTCTCTTTCTCTCAACTTCCACAACCAACCAGCGAGAGTTTCAAGGAAGTTCCACACTATAAATAGAGGAGGAACTTCAGAGTATTGGTATCCAGAATCACAATGTAAAAATACCCAGAGAGCTCTCGGAATTTCACTTCAGAAATCTGGATCAAAACATTTTATTTTAGCCTAAGTCTTTTAACAACATATGTCCCACATTACAATTGCTATCTCTATTCTAGATTAAGCTCAATGTAAATGCAATTGTAATGAAGATGTTGTATTTGTATTTTTAGACTTTTTAACTTAGGTGAAGTCATTTGCGACTTCCTTTTTTGTAATTTCTTTTTTGTTTGTATTGCATAATTTGTAAAAAGAAATTCATTTGTAATTGTATATAATATATACAATTCTTTTGGTCATTGACCATCAAGGGATATATTAATATATACCCTTGAAAATATAAACATTTGTGTCTTTTACTTTTCCGCTGCAATTACTCTTTAAAGGTGTATTCTGTTTTTTGTCAGATGTTGCCACCAATGTTGAGACAACATTTAGAAATTGTTTCAGTTATTCTTGTTATTTCGAATTTAATCTTACTTATCCATAGCCCGGGACCCAACAAGAAAATTATTTTAAATTTAAAACAATATATATATATTGGTTAATGTGTGGGTTTTGTGAAGAAAGACAAAAAGGGGGAGACTGTTAATGTTGAAATTAGTGTTGTAACATTTGTAACAATATATCTACATACGTGTATGGAGATATGTTGGGACAAATGTTATGCAACAATCTGACCAACATTTCGTATTTCTTTTAAATTGGTTTTGTCTTACTTCACGCTGATGGATATGGATATGTGTAGATAAAGAGACAGTTCTACTTTTGGTCTTTAAATATATTTGTATATATTTTATTTGTGGATGATGTATGGATATTAGTCTTGGACTTCTTACAACCATGTTGTATGTGAGTTGTGACTAATAGACATATGTTTTTACTAACCCAAATTGCAATACAAAACTTGAAACTGCAGGTTGAGGGGGAGCATGACTACGATCTTGCTGAATTTGGAATGTTAAGAGAAAACATTTACAATCAGTCAAATCCTAGGCATTTTGAGATTTGTATGGAGTTTTGTGAAGAAAGACAAAAAGGGGGAGATTGTTGATGTTGTGTGAGTATTGTGACAACATCAGGTTTTATGCTTGGACAACATCTCGTAGTGTTCTACAGATGTTGCCCGCAATGTTGCGCAACATCCGCAGTCACCTGCAGATATTATCTCCGATGTTGCCTCAATATTTCACCCGACATTTTTGGAAACGATTTTGCCTATTCTTCCGGCCAAAACAGTATTTGTTACTGTGAGTTAAAAATGTCCAGTGTTAATATGGAGTCAGATTTAAAACGTGGAATTGAAAGAGTCAAGCTTGAATCGAAGCTACTTGAAGACCAAGCAACTCGAGACCAAGTCAAAGTTGTCGAAATTCAAGTTCGAATAGTCCAAGTCGCACTTTATTTCTCTCAACTTCCACAACCAACCAGCGAAAGTTTCAAGAAAGTTCCACACTATAAATATAGGAGGAACTTCAGAGTATTGGTATCCAAAATCACAATGTAAAAATACCAAGAGAGCTCTCGGGATTTCGCTTCAGAAATCTGGATCAAAACATTTTATTTTAGCCTAAGTCTTTTAACAACATATGTCCCACAACTATTGTTATCTCTATTCTAGATTAAACTCAATGTAAATGCAATTGTAATGAAGATGTTGTATTTGTCTTTTTAGACTTTTTAACTTAGGTGAAGTTATCTGCGACTTCCTTTTTTGTAATTTATTTTTTGTTTGTATTGCACAATTTGTAAAAAGATTTTTTTGTAATTGTATATAATATATACAATTATTTTGGTCATTAACCATCAAGGGATATATTAATATATACCCTTGAAAATATAATTTTTTGTGTCTTTTACTTTTCCGCTGCAATTACTCTTTAAATGTTTATTCTGTTTTTGTCTGTTGTCCCAACATTGTAGTCAACATTTGAAACTGTTTCAGCATTTTAATTTTGAATTTAATCTTGCTTTAACTTTCTGATCCGTAGCCCCGGGACCCAACAATCTTAATTAATTTCCTTACTTTTACTCTCTTTTTACTTTTCTTTCTCTCCAGAATTTCTGTCAAAACAAGACTTATAGATAACAATCAGACCATATATCAGGAATAGAGACTAGACTAAAAAGTCTAATTAAGAAGAACGCAGACTTACTTTCTCAATTTATATCTATCTCTTGCTCATTTCGAATTAATATGAATATTTATGGAACACATCAAGGAACCTTGACTTCAGCTTTCGTCACCTTATTCAGTCCTATCGCAGAAATTCAAATCGAAGTGATGCGGAAAGAAACACTTCTTGTAAGTTGTAGTCCGGTTGAATTTCGTAATTCGACAATAACTAAATGCTAGGAATTTTTTTAATTAGGATGTATTTTTTTGTTTATTATTATTATTGTTAATCGAGTTGTGCTCCACTAGCAGTACAATTTATCGTCTCTAGTTAGCACTCCAAATAATATTACACTCCCACCTTCCACTGCAGGGGCGGATCTCTTGTGTGCACACTTGTTCACGTGAACAAGCGTGTTTTTTTTTTGCAGTGTTATCTTCCATTTTTGAACAAGCACAGCATCCTCATTCCCGTATGCAACACTGTGATTTGTTTTCCGAACAACCACTTCAAACGACGTAGATCCCTCACTGTTCCACTGCCATCTGTCGATAAAAATAAAAAGAAGTGTCATATCCAGCTAAAATTGAAAGTCATGACATGAAAGAGGTAGATAGACAAAAATATTTTGAGTGAATTTTTTCTCTTCTATTAGTATTCCTAATATTATCTCCTTATATACAAGTAAGTCATCACCTAATTTAACCTTATTCTAATTTCTATGTTACCATAATTATAAAGGAACTATAATTTTCATATATATATATATATATATATATATATGGTCATAATGCCCCCGTTCAAGTTGGAAAATGATGGTTCCGAATGGCCAACTTGCCAAGTAAATGTTTATATTGTGACTTTCCCAACACTTTCATAAACACATCAGTAGTTGTTCACGTAGTTGGGGGATATATGTCTGCACTAGAGCTCATCCCAGACAGTGACAATCCACTTTGATATGTTTAGTTCATTCATGAATCATTAGAATTCCGTCAATATAATGCTGCTTGACTGTCACATTACACATTAACCAGATATTTGTGTTTGACTCCAAAACTCTGCATAATTCTTTTTATCCATTTTAATCCACAGACCGCCATTGCCATCGATCGGTATTCCGCCTCCCCCAACGAGCGAGAGATAATATGTTGCTTCTTAGTCTTCCAAGACATTGGTGAATTTTGAGCGAGATAAACCATCCGGTAAGCGACCTCTAGGTTAGCCGGCATCCTTCTTAGTCTGAATCATACCATTGGTACAAATGGAGTTCACAATCCTTTCACATCACTATTCCTTATTGTCCCGAATTCCTTTTTAAATAACGCACCACCCGGAGAGTTGCATCTCAGTGCACTTTCTTCAGTTGTTGCATGAATTGAGAGACTACATACACATAATATGATAACTCCAATTGCATGAAATAGAGATATGTGAATCTACTGATCAATCGACGGTATGGTTTTGGATGTGCCAACTTGGCTCCACCGACCATTGCCAAACTGTGATTATGTTTCATGGGAGTATTGATTGATTTTAGCTTCCAATAATCTAGTCTCAAAGATTATGTCCAATGCATATTTTTCTTGACATAGAAATATTTTAATATGATCCCCTAGCAATTTCAACTCCAAGAAAATACGTCAAGGAGCACAAATCCTTCATGTGGAAACACTTAATGAGATAGTCTTTAAATTGTTTAATGGCATTGTGCTTGTTTCTGGAAATGATTAAGTCATCCACATAACTAAAACGTTGAGATGCATACCTCCTTGGTGCATAGTAAAGAGAGAGTAATCTGAGTACGACTGTCTGGATTCATACTTTATCAAAGCGCTTAACAACTTCACAAACAAATTGGAGCTTGTATTAATCTGTACAGAGATTTTTGAAGATGATATACTTACCCAGACTAGAAACACGGAAAACCCGATGGTAATTTCATATACACTTCCTTCTTGAAATATATGTGTAAGAGGACATTATGAACATCCATATGATATAGCTGCCAATTTCGAGCAATCGCCAAAAATACTTGAACTGTCACCACCTTAGCAACCGGAGCAAATCTCTCATTGTAATTGATGCCTTCCTCCTGCTTGTTTATGAAAATAACCAAGCGAGCCTTATATCGCTCAATGTTTCTGTCGAAGTTGTACTTTATCTTGTACATCCATCTGCATCCGAGCGCCTTCTGATTCGGTGGCAACGTTTTCAGTGTTCATGTGTTCATTATTTTCTAATATTTGTATCTCTTGCTGGATTGCTTTTCGCCATTGTTCCTTTTTCATGAATTTCAAGAGATTTCTCGGCTCATTTCCAATAGTAATCACTGCAAGATTTTTTTTGTGTCGCAAAGACAAATTGTCACACGTTATATTGTGAGCTAAAAGATAAGGTGCACCTGAAGGTTGTTGAGGAGTAGGTGGAAGATCTTATGAGACTTTCTCTATACCGTTTCAGTGACATAATCGCGCAACCGGACTGATTCATGTTTTTGAAGTTTTCCCCATCTCATTTGTTCCCCCGATCGGGTTTTCTAGTCTGAACTTCTTCTTTTCGGACTTCCTTCTTATGTTTCCGATTCAGAACGGTCTCTGTCTGGTCTGCATTATTCTGGATGTCAGGTCCGATATATGATACCTGAAATGTGTCTATCCGGGTGTCTCCCCAGTGTCATCTACACTATTGTATCCTTCCGGTATTCTTCTCCAGATTTGTCTATCATTATTTTTCTATTTCTCCCACTCGGTGTTCAAGTGCTACTTGCTATAAAACCACCATTGTCTTAGATGAGACTTCCATACTTTTCATTTTTTATCAAGCCACCCGATCCTAAAGCAAATGAGAACTTGATTTCGTAGAAGTCCACATCCCTTGAGACCAAGAATTCCTTATTATCCAAGTCAAAATGATTTTTACAAATACACACCTATCGACTCTGACTTTCAGACTTATCTCATGTTCTTCCTATTTTGTGCGGGTAGCACAGTGACCCCAATACTATCAAATGTTCATATTGTGGTTTCTTTCCATGTAAAATCTTGTAGGGAGTTTTTTCATTCATCATTGAAGAGGGTGACTGATTGATCAGGTACCCAGCAGTCAATACACATTCTCCCCAGAACTTTGTTAGAAGATGGCCCTGAAACTTTAATGGTCGTGTCACATTAAGAATGTGACTGTGTTTTCTTTCGACCCTTTCATTTCGTTGAGGTGTCTCTCTACAAGATGTTTGAAAATTATTTCATGTTCAAAGAAATAATTCTTAATACATGTGAACTTAGTTCTATTATCACTTCTAACTATCTTCACTATCTTCAGATGTTTACCATACTGCCGGTCCACCAAAGCGAAGAAACTTTTCAAGGGTTAGAATACTTCTTTCTTATAAACCAAAAATAAAATCCACACTACTCGAGAAAAAATCAGGCCATCATCAATAGTAAAAAAATGAGGCACCACAAGAAGGAGTCCTATTTCCCCCCATAAATCACAATAAATCAATTTAAAAATCTCAGTAGCTATATCACTACTAAAACAACGTTAAGAGATTACTTTGTAGTGATCACATTCCATCGCTAAATAATGATGGATTAGATACATAATAATTATTTTATCGCTAGAATAGCAATTAAAAATCTTGTTCATGATATAGCGACCGATTATCGACCAAAATTGAATTTCATGCTAATATATAGCGCGAAAATTTGGCAATGGAATATTCATCGCTAAGTCTTTAAATTTATCTATAAAATATATAGCGACCGATTAACGACCAAAATTGAATTTCATCGCTAATATATAGCGCGAAAATTTGGCAATGGAATATTCATCGCTAAGTCTTTAAATTTATCTATAAAATATTTTATTTTTAGCGACGGCAAATTCCGTTGTTATTTTTCATTATAAAAATGTCGAGGTATTGTGTAGCGACGAAATATAAGTTTCGCCGTTATTTCCTTAGGTACATCTAAATTAAGATAAATCCTAGGGTTATAATATATACTTCATTTCATTTCAACACATCGAGAGATAGTTCTAAGGCTTTTCGGCACTACAAGAAAAATGACCTACAGTGATAGCCAGAGTGTGACAGTTTTTGTAACCGTCACATAGTATGACAATTTTTCCCTTGACTTCTTGATCAACATGCACTTATGACATAAGCGTGACAGTTATATAAACTGTCATAAATTAATGACACGCATATGATAGTTATTTGCACCGTCACATGTTGTGTGACGGTTTTTTGCGTTGACCCATTTTTTTGGAGTTGACCTGACCAAAACTGGCTCATTTCTCTTTCAAATCCGGCCGAGCCCAAGTCCAAAAGGACTTGACCTGGCCCATATCCTTAGATATTAGGGATTCCCCTTTGCCTTTTTATTTACGCCCTAAAGCTGGCCAAAGGTTTCAAACCCTAGTCGTCGCCTTATGCTCCTCTCTCATCTCTCAATTTGCTTCACCATTTTTGACAAAGTTACAGTGCTTGTGGTCTTGTATCAGGTTTGTATGTCTATTTTAGGCAATAGTCTTAATGACTTATCTCTACCGTCCCCTCCTCTCATTTTTCTACTTTTTATTTTTGTGAATCGCCCTAGCAAGGATGACGCATTTATGAGCTTTGTCCTGTTTTTCTGCTCGATGCGATTTCTTATTGGTTACCTTTTCTTCTTCTCAAAGTTAATTAAAAATCGGTGAGATATTCATTCTCAAACATCAGTTTGGGACTGAGATTTTGGAGTTTTGTAGATATTCGTCTAAGATATTATTGTAGAATAGATAGTAAGTTTTATGTCAGATGCTTGTGAAATGCACATAAAGCAATTTCCATTCCTCGAACAACCAGAGACATCAAAGACTTACACTTTATGTAAGATTATATTAATCTCTCTTGTGGAGTCTGTCTCATTAATATCAATATATATAGTGTACAATGTTCATCCCAATTACAATAGGAATCCTAGTCCCATATACAAGAGGAATCCTGGTCTTACCATAATTATATTTACACAAATATTCTAATTATGGGTAGGAATATTATTATACTACTATACACGTTTACACACCCTCAATGGAGCGAGTGAGGCGACGAGACTGGATCTGAAGTCAAGAAACAACTGTCTGGAAAATACTTTGGTAAATATATATATGTATACTGATACTCTGACATGGCCTAGCGCAACTTTCTCACGAACGAAATGTATGTCCATCTCAACGTGATTGGTTCGCTGATGTTGAACCGGGTTGTGAGAAAGGTAGATTGCAGAGATGTTATCACAGTACACAATAGATGGCTGACGCAAAGGACACTGAAGTTCTAACATTAAATTTCTAAGCCAAAAAATCTCAGCTACCACATTTGCAATGCCTCAGATCAAATTCCGACACTAGAACGTAATAGGTGACCTATCGCCGCGCACTCATGAAATCGATTGTCCCCTAAAACACAAAAGCCGAGGTAGGCGTCGCGAGTCCGACACCGCCAATCTGCATCCGTATATGCAGAGCAACTTGTTTCGCGCAGGCGGCATAGTGCAAACCATAATCAAGTGTGCCCTTAATGTATCATATGATACACTTAAGGGCAGTGAAATGAGACTCCCTGGGGGAATGCATAAATAAGCATACATGCTGAACAACATAAGCAATGTCTGGCCTTATAAATGTGAGATATTGAAGTGCACCTGCAAGGCTCCTATATAGAGTAGGATCGGAGACTGGAGCACCATCCATAGCACTGAGTTTAGATTTTGAATCAACTGGAGTAGGTATAACTTTGAAATTCACCATTTTAGCCCTGTACACAATCTCCTATGTATACTTACGCTGACACAAGAATATGTGGTTGGCAGAGCTGGTCACTGATATCCCCAAGAAATAACTCAATTTTTTTAAAACAGTCATTGCAAATTCAGTCTTAAGTAAGTCAATAATCTCATTTTTTAACCCATTGGAGGAGACAGTAAGAACAATATCAACCACGTAAAGTAATAAGTGAGCAATGCTACTACCTCGATGAAAAATGAAGAGTGATGTATCACTCTTGCTGCATACAAACCCAATTTGCAAGATATACTTGGTAAATCGATCATACCATGCACGGGGGGCCTGTTTCAGGCCATATAATGACATACAGAGACGACACACATAGTGAGGGACTGCAGAATGGGTGAACCTAGACGGTTGATGCATGTAGACTGTCTCTATCAGATCCCTATGTAGAAATGCATTCTTCACATCAAGTTGATATATCAACCAGTGTCTGCCCATAACTATGCTCAAAACTGTGTGAATGGTAGCCGGTTTGACAACCGGGTTAAATGTCTCACCACAATCAATACCCTCATGCTGATTCGTGCCATTAGCCATAAGACGTGCTTTATACCTCTCAAGATACCCATTGTCTCTGAGTTTGTGACGAAATAGCCACATACAACGAACCACATTCACCCCCTCAAGTCTAGGTACTATATCGCGTATGTGCTATTTAGTCAAAGCATTGAATTTCTCAGACAAAACTGCATTTTAATTAGGGTCCTGTTTGACCAATTTGGGATTTTTGGAAAGTGGAGAGATGGTTTAGACAGACAGGTTAAATTGGACTTCGGGTTTGAAGATCCCGCATCTAGCACGAGTTTCCATACGCGAGCGGGACGGTGTGGGATCCGGCGAGATGCGAGGTCGATAAGGAGAGGTGGAGGAAAATCCGTCGGCGCGCGCGCGCCGCGATCGCGGTCGCGACGCCGCTGGGAATCTTCGAAGCGCGCGCGCCACCGCCGAGGGTCGCGTCTCTAAATGCGATTTGGGAACTGAGTGCTCACTGGAAGGGAGGCGCCGCGGCTCATCCTTGAGGGGTCGCGACTCTGATTCCCGAGAAGAGTTAGTTTGCTAACTGGAAGGGAGGCGTCGCGACGCTTCCACGATGGGTCGCGGCGCGGACATCTGGGATGATTGAGTGAGCTGATCAAGGATAATGGGAGATATGGCGTGCTCGCCAAGAAACGAGAGCCCGCTTTTTTAAATTTCATGATTCAAATGGAAATGTAGTCTCGCCAAATGTGACGTGACGAGACGGGATTTGACTAGTTGACAAGTCGTAGCATAGATAATCCCTATGGTTTGGAGGAAGCCTAGGTAGACATACATGGAGTAGATCGGATCTAGCCATGAGGGAGTAGAGGCAATGTTAGATAAGATGTACAACCGAATATCCGTAGATGATCATAAGAGGAACTCTATAATATAGATTTCTGTAGAGTCATATTGTGAAGGGTGCTAGTAGGGAGAATATTTAGAATATATTCTGACATTTTAGCAGCATATACCCAGAAGGACGGAGGGAGGGATACATGAATCAATAGAGTGCGAATCATATTTGTAATGGTGTGGATAATTCTTTCAGCTTTACCATTTTGTGGGGAAGTGTGGGGGGGTAGGAGAAGCGAAAGACCATGCCATTATTAGTACAAAACCGATGAAACATAGAGTTGTTGAATTCACGACCATTATCGCATTGAAAAGATTTTATATCTTTTTCAAACCGTGTTTGAATGAATGTTCGAAGCTCAAAAAATTTGGCAAACACTTCCGATTTAAATTTGAGAGGATATAACCAGTAAAAATGGAAAAAATCATCTAGTAAGACAAGATAGTATTTATGACCAAGAGAACTAGCAACAAGTGATGTCCATAAATCGGCATGTATACTATCAAATGGTGCAAAGGTAACACTAGTAGATGATTTAAATGGAAGAATAATATGTTTGCCTAAAGAATAAGAAACACAGTTTTGGGCAAGCTTTCCATTATTACAAGTAATGAAATTATTGCCTCTAAGAAAATTAAAAACTGGTGCTCCTGGATGATCCAACCTATTATGCCATGTTGAAGAAGAAATGGCCGCTAGAGAGATGGGAGATCTGGCAGCGGAGGTGGAAGTGAACGGATATAGATCCCCTGTATTGTATCTCGTAGAGGTGTCCCCGCATGAAGATCCTTCACAAGAAACCAAAAGGGTCAAAATCAACAGAGACATAATTATTACGAGTTAATTTGCGGATAGAGATTAGGTTCTTAATTATACGCGGCATATAGGTATTCTTAAGGGGGAATGGATAATGAGGTGGTGTGTATGATGTACCAAAACACTTTATTTGAATGCGGTTACACTACCAACTGTAATAGATTTAGGATACTTTAAACTAAACAGTTTGGGAATATTACCACTGATCGTAAGGTGAGAAGTGGCTCCCGAGTTCACGTATCGCTTGTCACGTTATTGCAGACGAGGTCGCTAAAAGCCCGACCCAACTCGTAGAGGGCTACGCCGAGGCGGGTCTGGAACTATCCTTGTACGGCCGACTTGGGGTACTGGCTTGCCGAATGGTCGAGCCGACCCAACAACCTACGCTGAGAATACCGTCAGCGGATCCCGGCATCGAAAGCGGCCGCGCCGCACCAGATCGAGGTGCCGCGCACAGATCGAGGCGCCGCGACGTCAGATCGCATCGGCTGTGCCACGCCCGCTTGTTCGCGGACCGCTGACGCCGGGCCGTCACGACCGCGAACCTCGCCACGCACCACGCATTTCCTCGCCGCGCCTCGACACCCTTTGTCGCCGCCGCCCCCGCCGTGGTTGAGAGTTTTCTGGTGTCCGATTTTGGGGTCAGGTGTCGGCGCCTATCTTCATCGATCGTGCTCATCCCGCTTAGCACGACGTCTCTTCAAGCAACAATCGCGAGTGAGCCTCATTGAAACTAGGTAACGGATCCGCTGTTGAATCATGGTGGCTAACGATCATAGTCGCTTTATAAGGCTCGCAATAAATTGCAACACTATTTTAGTGTCCGAGACAGCGTGTCGACATTCGAGAGTTGATCCGCCAGAGTTTCAATCGCTCATAAAGATTTCAACATGTTGGAAAAAATTTCAAGACGTGTATTGTTAAATTGTTCCTCTAAATACACAGCACGAGTGTGCTTGTTATCTTGAAAGATTTCCTTCAAACGGTTCCACAAATTATGAGCTGTGGCGCCAAATTTCATGATAGTTAGGAGTAGATCCTGAGAAATACTACCATAAATCCATTGTTTGACGGCAGCGTCGAGGCGACGCCATGTAGAATCATCAACCTCCGGGGGGCGAGGAATAGTGTCATCAATATGATCAAGCACGTTATAGAGACATGCATGAATGTGAAACAGTTCAACCCAAGGAGAATACTGATCGTTTTCTTGATAAAGGAGAATGAGAATATAGTTCTTGATGTTGGTAACGGTTAGGGTTGGATTTAAAGATGGCTTTGCAGTTTCGGGAGTGATAACAGTGGAGGAGGAGGCTTCTTGGGTTTCAGGAGTTGTAGGAGGAGTCATGATAGTAGATATAATTTAGGAGAGAATGAGAAAATATGGTAATGAAACAATTGTTGTTTATCGGCCAAGGTACTGCTGAAACAGCAAGGTAAGAAGTAACTAAACAATGTTGTTTCTTGGTCAATTTACTGCGGAAACAGTAAGGAAGGAACAAAGTTTGTTTCTTGGTTAATGTACTGCCACAACAGTAAGGAGGGAGGCGGAGAAAAAATTAAGAAGAATTAGGGTTTAGGGTGTTGGCTCTTGATACCATGTAAGATGATATTAATCTCCCTTGGGGAGTCTTTCTCATTAATATCAATATATATAATGTACAATATTCATCCCAATTACAATAGGAATCTTAGTCCCATATACAAGAGGAATCCTAGTCTTACCATAATTATATTTATACAAATATTCTAATTATAGGTAGAAATATTATTATACTACTATACACATTTACACTTTAGATACCAAATGAGAAATTTATTTTTCAGATGATTTTTTCTTAGATGACCAAATGAGAAATTTATTGAGCATGCTTCCTTCTTTATTTCAAGTTATAATATTGAGTTATAAAGTTCATTGTACCGTATTTTGCTCAGACATTTTGTAAGGCTTATACTCATATATGTTCACACCCTATTAAAATTGGTGGAATAGAATGCTTTTAAATATAATTAAACTTTGATTAGACAATATTCAGGTCAAGGAGAAGAAAATGCAAAACCAGTTTGTCCTTGTAGGAATAGGATGCTTTTAAACACAATTAAACTTTGATTAGACAATATTCAGGTCAAGGAGAAAAGAAAATGTAAAACTAGTTTGTCCTTGTAGGAATATGATGCTTTTAAACATAATTAAACTTTGATTAGACAATATTCAGGTCAAGGAAAAAACAAAATGCAGAACCAGTTTGTCAAGCTGAACCAATTTGCACTAGAAAATTATTAGCATTGAAGATATAAATTTGTTACTTTAGTTGTGAGTAGACTGTAAATTTGACTTCTCTTTTCTCTTAGTTGTCAATACCGAAAACTGCATATGCCAAGTATTTAGTTCTCATTTGATTTTATAAAGAATTTACTTGCTTTTCAACATACCTAAGATTGTCATTACACTCAGGAATCATAGAACATTATATTGCCATATTAGAGGTGGCAGATGGGTCGTTTGGATTGAAGTTGGGCGGGTCAAGATAGGTTGAAGTTCTAGATGGGTCAATGTCCAACCCGTCCAAAACTTACATGGGTTAACATGGACGGATCAAGATGAGCTAAATGATGGGTCATAACCCAAATTGCCCAACTTGACTCATTTCTTTTACAAATTTCAAATTTACCTTCTATGATATTATTTTATTTTGTATGATATTTGATTTTTCCATATCTTTATTTTTAAAATAAGAATAATATTTTTAAAAATTATTTTTATTTTTTATAAAAGCAAAAAAAATATATGAAATATAAATTTGAGGATGAAGTGGAGGTGGAAGGGGTAGGTGTGGATATGAGCGGAGTAAGAAAAAAATTCACATTTTTTATAAATTATTTATAAAAGTAATAAAATATAAAAAAGAAATTTGAGAACGGGGTGAGGTAGGTTGTTATCATCCGATAACCCGAGAATCGACAAATACTCTGACCGGAAGTTAACTGGCCTGATACGAGTACCGCATAAGGATTCGTCCGCAACTGTGTCTAATTACCTGATACCTTATATGTTATCAGTCCCGGTCTGATACCCTTAGAATAGTTTGGAAATTGGGATGATGAATTGATGATCAATCCTTGGAATATTGCTATTATATGTTGCTTTAAGTTTGTTAATATGTGTTATGTAAAACAGTAAAGCAGAGATTTTTATAAAAAAATTATAAGTAAAGTTGAGATTTTTAAGTAAAGCAGGGATTTAAATATTCTGGACCGGTTTGATCGAATATTATACGTAATACGCAGAACCTTATCGGACCTGACGTATCCGCTGATAAGGTATCGATCCGATCCCGTATCTATTTTCAGGACCAAATTCTTATCGGTCCGATTCAGATATGTCGATACCCCGACCAAACCGGACCGATAATGTTCTAGGTGGTGAGGTGGGTGATATAAGGTAGGGTAAGAAAAAAATTATATATTTTTATAAATTATTTATAAAAGTAAAAATATAAAATAAAATTTGAGAACGTGGTAGGGGGTAGGTAAGAAAAATTTCACATTTTAATAAAAAATTTAAGTAACAAAAATATGAAATAGAAATTTGAGAACGGGTAGGCAACGGAGTTTGGGGTGGAGGGCAGGGGCGGTAGGGGAGGTAATAAAAATTCATATTTTTAATATTTTTTATAAAAGTAACAAAAATATGAAATAGAAATTTGAGAATTGGGGTGGGGGTAGGGAGGTAAGAAAAATTTCACATTTTTAATTTTATTTTTATAAAAGTAACAAAAAATATGAAATAGAAATTTGAGAATAGGGTGGGGGTGGAGGGGGTAGGGGGAGGTAAGAATTTTTTTTATATTTTTAATAATTTTTTTTTATAAAAGTAACAAAATATAAAATAGAAATTAAAGCGAGTGCTGGGTGGAGGGTGTAGGGTAGGGGAGGAGGGTAGGGAGGTAATTAAAAATTTAATATTTTAAATAATTTTTTATAAACTTAAAAAAATATGAAATAAAAATTTAATAATGGAGCGGGGTAGCGGGTGGTAAGTCAGTATGGCCTGATAGGTTAAGCGGGGTAAGTGGGTGGAGGGCGTGGAGTAGGAAATGTATGGGCATAGATGTGAGGTGGTTCAGCTTGTCAATTGCCTTCTTTTGTAACCTCCGAGGTAAGAGATTCTATCAACGCACTCAAAGCGTGTTCGCGAGTCGTTTCAACCGTAGGACGGCCTCAATGACTTCATTCTCTACCTCACCGCCACACTCCTTCTCACTTACCATCATGGCCGGGGAGCAACTCGCCCAATCGCTTCACTCTCAACAACACCGCTTGACACCGCTTCAGGATTTACCTATGTATTGCTTGGGAGAGTGCCCTACGACTGTTTACCATCTTTGCAGTTGCGCAACTCAGATTTCCAAGCTCCTCGAGAGAGACCTTATTTCGCATACGAACCGATTCTCGCAAATCGCGAGTGTAAGCAACGCAGCCTCTCGCCAATCAGCCTCGCTGTATATGGTCTAAACCGGGACGAGGTAGTCCGATTTTGCACCGCCGTTCGATAACCACCTCGATATGGTTCGCTGAGGCCGATCGCTTTCTCCACGAAAAGTTAGGTGATTTCTCCACCCGGGTTGTATGTGTTGGAATTATAAGGCCTCTCAAAGTTCCCAACCACGTACCGCTTCTATCGCACATTATTGTGTCCACCATCGCATATGTCAAAGGAATGGTCCACCACAAATCTCACTATTCACAAGCAATCGGATCGCATTCACTGACATGGTGTTCTCACGCAGCTGCTTCATCGTGGTCACTCGGCTCAGTGGCGTTGATGACATCTAGTTCATGATGCCCATAGCCTTCCTCGCCGTCACCGACCCATATGCCCCTTGACGATTGTTGGCGACCATATCTTCCAAGAACTCACGTGGCCTCATCGACACTCTTTCTGAAAGCACCGCCGCAAAGATCAATGATGCACGATTAGTACCACTCACCCATTATAAAAATGTGACTAACATCCACTTCTCACCCTAAAATTTGCAATGCGCACGTAGGATCTTTACGATCCTCTAAATTATACGTGTTCGACCATGCTCGTGATGACCGCTTGATCTCAAAGTTGTCGCCCCTATACCGGGAGTCGATGCAAGTCTCGCACTGCGGACCGCGGAAGAACATAGTCCCCAAACTTCTCTCTCTGGGACTCAGTATTGGTTCCCCGCATTCTCGTGAACCTCACTGTCGCCCCATTTTGATTTGGCTCATATTCACGGTCATCGACTGATATCCTTTTGTCAGGCTGCTTTATTTGCAGTTTTCTCAATTTCTGCACTGAAGGAAATGTATGCCGCCTTTTCTTCTTCGCATAAACTGAGTCCCTGAGATAGATCAAAATCAACAACCAAATCAAGGCACACGGTTTTAACAGTAAAAATTAAAATTAAAATAAATTAAAAATAAAGCCATAGTAGAAATAAAACAGATGATTCGATATTAGATGTGACGCCACCCCGACAACGGCGCCAAAACTTGGCAAAGGATAATTCGATCAAGCCACACAAGAGTACACATCGTTCACAAGTAATATAGTCTGTAAGACCGAATATCGTCCACAGAAACTGGTTTCTAAGTATCATTCATCTATTTTATGTTATCTATTTGGCAATCGATATTTGACTGGGGTATTTATTTAACTACTAGAATAATTACAAGATTTAAACTTATAAAGTCAGAATCGCCATGAATGAATTAGGGCTTCCAAAATCCTCGACTATCCACTTTATTCAATCCTTAATGCAACTAAATGATTCTTCTTCTTCGTTAAGATACGGTTAATTAGGTATCTTATATTTCTTAGGACTTATAATCACTCAACCCCAAATACAGAACCCCTATATTTCTACGAAAGCGATTTACCACATAGGAGGATTAAGAACAGTAACCTATAATGTTACACAAGTATCGAGGTACTTCGTCCGCGATTTTAACCTATGTCTAGTCAATTACAGCATATCCAAATCTCTCCTCTCGGTTTTTGATTCGAAATCATATAGGTTATGATAACTAGTAATCAATTAATTATCAAATATTGACTAAATCTTAATCAAGCGAAGAAGAATTCAAACTACTGCATTAATTCATGAATAACAGTTTCAAGTGATTCATAAGGAAAGCCCCTAATAGAGTGTTTAGCTCCTAGCCATAGTCACGCTAAGAACTAACACAATATCCATACATAAACTGAATTAAAAACGAAATAAAGAAAATTACGTAGAACAAAGTCTCCAATTGTAGCTCCAAATCCGTCTGTGTTGTGTTGTCTTGTAGAATGACCAACCTCCCTTCATAACATTAATTCCTATGGCTTAAATATCCACTAATTTTCGTGCCCTATAGACCAATCCGCCCTTAGCCAATTTACATTCGGAACTGAAATTTCCCGCGTCGACACCGCGGTGCCGAAATTCCTGCAGCTTCGAAGACAAATGGTGATCTTTGAAAATGCATCATGGCTCTCAGAATATGGCACCATGCATCGATTTCTTTCGGTGCGATTTGCCAACTTTCGCTTTTCGCCTGGAGCACCTTTTTCTCGCCCATTTCTCGTTCCTTTTTGCCATTTGCTTTTGCACCGCTGTGACTCAAAAGAAAGAAAAACAAATCTACTACTATACTAAACACAACAAAAACGAGTAAAATACCAACTAAAAATGACTCAAAAGGCGTATACAAAATACGCCTAACAACTAGCCCAAACCAACCCATTATCAAAATTACTCTTGCCCAAACCCATAAAATCTTGGGGGGTTGGGCGGGTCATTTGAATTTGGACTAATTTTACCACCCCTAATTGCCATATTTGGAGACAAGCTTAACTCTTCTTTTGGAAGTATATGGTCACAAAAGTGAAAGGAATAAGTAAAGTATTATGGTTTAAATTTGTATAGCAGGAGTATTTAAGCAAAAATGGCGAAATGACTTTGTTTTTTTCACTTATTATTAGGTGGTTCACTTCCAATGGTAGAAAATAGTGGACTAACAATAATTGAGGTAGCATGACTTTGTGTAATAAATATCTTATACATCACTTGTCGATTGCATGCCTAATACTCCGATTTTTCTCACAATGACTGACACCTATCTTCTAAAGCAAGTTTATACTTGAATAGGTTTAAAAGGGTGTTGTGTCAAAGATGTAGTGCTAAAAATAATTTATTTGAACTCTTAGAACTTGTTACTTAGGTTTGAATGCGTTTTGTTGTTTAAAGGTATGATATCCTTATTAGTTCTTAATTCAATATGTGATG